>JAOVVI020008997.1:0-13866 GCA_028571085.2 Nepenthes alata
ACGAGATGAAGGCTCTCCGACGAGCTACCGACCGATTTGGTGCCCGCATGTCCACCGCAGTTTCACAAGCCGAACAAATCGGGTCGACCTGCACCAAACTCCGCTCATCCATGGCGGAACTCCGCAGCTCCATCCACCGCCTCGAGCAAGACACTATACGGTCAGTAAACCCTTCACTTCCTGTAGCTTCCTCTACGATGGCTTCCCATCGTCCCGTTTCTCTTCCTGCCTCCTCTTCCAACACTAGTTCCGTACCACCACCACCGGGTCCTCAAATTGCCATTTCTGCTCTCATTCCCGAACAAATTTCAACTACAAATTTCTCGTCGTTTTCAACTTCATCACCGATTTCGGCTTCCATTTTTACAAAGTTTCCTCACACTGTCCTTACTTCGTGCCCGGCGCCCGTACCATCATCTGCTGCTCGAATCGTTTCCTCCGTCGCTACTATCACACAAATTCGGCACTCCTGTATCGACCGCTTACCACTGTTGACCGCTAATTCATCTTTATCTTCAGATTCACCATCGGTTGGGTTCTCCACCACTAAACTGCTTCGAACCTCCTTCACCGAGTCCTTGCCGATTCTGACTCACATCGAGAAACAATTTGTTGAACCACCGTGGCGTTCATACCTTGCTTCATTCTCCTCACCTTCTGTGCTTCCTTCTACTCCTTCCCCACCAGTCCTACCAGTCACTCCAATCGTTTTGTATCGCCACTCTTCCCAACCGGCAATTTTGCCCACAGTGTGTGCCGTACAATCACACTTACCTCAACTCACCATTTGTGCTTCCACTTTTGCAATTCTTCCTCAAGCTGCCATTACTTCGAGCAATGCGTCAGTACAATCCCTTGCTGCTCGACCTGCTTCCGCCGTTTCTGCCACCACACAGGCTCGGCAAGGTCACACGGACCTTTCTCCTCCCTTGAACCAAATCCACCTACAACATCCTCGAGCAGATCCAACTGAATTGTCACCTACAACCGGTAACATCTCTAACGTTTCCACTACTGAACCAATTCAAACCTCCATCACTGAAACTGTTCAACCATTGTCTCAAGGCGACCCAACTCGTCCAGAAACTCCAACCATCAGCGATATGTCCACTAAATCAACTGAAATACGACCATCACTAAACCACATCGAGCACCCAGGACCGTCTGCAAACCTCCCTATGCTTCACGTTCCGTCATTGATCATGATTTATGTCCATCACATTCCTCTTTCCCTGTTAGTCTTCACAAAATTTGCAAACATAATTGGTTCGTGTAGTCCTAACCTTAATGGGGTGGTCCTCGGGGGTGCGGCGCCACACGCCTACAATTGTGCATCCGTTGGTGCTAACAGTCCTACTGTTGACTTCATTATGGATGTTGGAGTTAGAGGCTGGAAGGCAAATTGTCATGAGACCCTGCCTTCGGATTTTAGAGCCAAGCTTCTGGGGCAAACTGGGAAGACTGGTGTGATCGAACAACATCACCCCGGCTGGCAAGTTCATGTTCGAGATTGGAATAAAAGACAAGCAAAACCAATCTTCCTGGACTCAAAAATATTTGATGACACTTCTTGGACTTGTCTCGTTGTTCTGGTTGCGGTCCTTGACAATAGAAACGCCCAATTCTATGTTGCCCATGGGTGTTTTCACTCCCAGCAGTCCCTGTTGGAATCAGGGAGTTCCAACAGCCATTGCTACACACAAATGGCCAGGACTCATCCGATAGAGAAATCTGGGACAGCAGGAAGTCACATTCCAAGGCAAGCTTCCACGTGTTTCAATCATTCATTCCTTCCTAGTAATGCCGACAATTTGAGCTGGAATTGCTGCGAGGCATTGCTTGTAGTGACAAGAAGAATCCTGGACAGTTTTCTAGATTTTTCAACCAGGGAATTTCAGGCTCATACTGCAATTATTGCTGCCACCGTGAACAGAGCTGGTGGCCTTGATGAGATTACTATTCAGGGTAAAGCCACACCTGAAAGAGGAAGAATGACTTCTCCAAAAATAAAATGCAAAAAGTTGAAAGAAAATTCAACACAGACAGAGGAAAGTACTGGAAATCATGCCCAAGGCTCCCTGAGCAATATGGAAAACGGTGGCCTGTATGGAAAGAAGCTTAAACTTGACGCTGCTTGTGATGTGCAAGATTTAGCTAATCACATTCCCTCCCAATGCATGAAAAACAGCAAACGTTCACTTGATGGAAACCACTATAATGGTGAGATCTCATGTCGACAGTCCCATGGTCCTTGTAAAGCCAATAGAGCCGAGTGTGGCCAAAATGCTTGTGTTGATGAAGCCAAAGGTGATACTGAGGGCTGTCTCAGGATGGAAGTGGCTGAACTGGCCAATGTGACAAAGGGAAAGAGTTCAAAGGCGATCCAGATGGAGTCTGGGAAAGCTGCTGTATTTGATGATGCAATCACATACTTAGAGATGGAAGTGGAAACCAAGTCTGAAAATGGCTTCGTGCATATTGAGAACCAATCAACTAGTCTTGCTAATATTGACAGTTTGATGCCTAAAATCACTTGTGGTTCCTTTAATGGAGATACTGTTTATTTCCCAGGGTCTGATACTGTTTATGCTCTAGAGGATGATACAAAAAGTTCGCTCCTGGAACTTACAATGGGCTGTGCATCAATTGTCTGCTGTTGCTTATCTCTTCAGCCGAAGGCCCTGGTTACAAGGCTTGCGAAAGCTGGAGTTGGAAGAACGACACAGGCAGTGGGTGATGCATGCTCTATTTATGATGTTTGGCCCAGTTGTGCACCAAATCAGGCGGCTCAAGGGTTACTGCCATTACCATTCTCTTTCTCTCAAATGGGGATGCTCTCATGGCTGCTGTTTCAAGTCTTCTATGGTCTGGTTGGTAGTTGGACTGCCTACATTATCAGTGTTTATTACAGCGCGTATTGTAACAGAAGAGAAAGAGAAGGCGCCAGCTTCAAGAATCATGTCATCCAATGGTTTGAGGTATTGGCTGTTCTGTTGGGGCCATACTGGAAAGGGGTTGGGTTGGCCTCCAATTACATTTTGCTTCTCTTTGGAACTGTCATACAGCTTAAGAGAACCGGGGCTCATAATTTTGGGGCATGCTGTGTCACCATAGTCTTCATACCCTCAGTTCACAATTACAAGATTGGGTCCTTCCTTGGCCTTGGAATGACCACCTACACAGCTTTGTACTTGACTATCGTGGCATTCGTTCATGGGCAGGTGCAAGGTGTGACCCATCCTACAAAGATGGTACCCTATTTCAAAGGAGCCACCAATATCCTCCACACTTTTGGTGGGCATGCCGTGATCAGGGCATTCATGCATGGTATGTGGAAACCCCAGAAATTCAAATATATTTATCTACTTGCAACCCTTCACTTGATCAACCTTGAGGACAAGGTTGTTTTGATGGGAACGGCAATGTTACGTACGCGTTGTTATCGGCTTGATCAATCGGAAAGTTACGGCGTCGACGGAGTCACAAGCTACAAGGAGGAGCTACCGGACTACCCAGCCACCCTGAAATTGCGGAATTATACCCGGGCTGGATTTAGAGCTACTGAAATTGACGTGGACTAGTTACCTGTTTAATTGATATGCTGTTCTGAATTCTCATGTCCCACTTAAGTGTACACGTGGGCTGTTTCTTTGTTTGTTTGGTTGGTTTGTTTTCTGTTTTGATCACTGCACCTTGTTGCTACATATACTCATGTGAAGTCTGCAGAAGAAAAAAAAGGAATATTTGCTCTACTTTCCTCTGTGTCTCTCTCTCACTCTCTTCTCTGCTTTTCTCTCCCTCGATCCCCTCTCCCTTTTTCTCCTAACTTTCTCCCTCTTTCACGGCAAACTCGTCCGTTTCTCTCGTCCCCTCCTCTGTTGATCTCCCCTTCCGTCGCATCTTCATCATCAACGCCGGCGACAACATGGAGATTGCATCAAATTTTCAAGTGAAAAGAAAGGGCAGCACCTACCATTTCTTTGTCTCGTAAGTCTAGAGTATTTGTTGTTGGAAAATTTATGCACTAGAGTTTGTCTTTGCATAGTGATACAGAGGTCACAGATAAAAAATGGTTAAAGAAACTTAAATTGATGGACCAATTGAGTGCTAGTGGTACTAGCATCTGAGTTATTATGAATAAAAATGGGTAATTTTTCTTGTTATTGTATTAATGACTAATCTGTCTCAATTTGATTTCAATCGGTGGTTAAATTTATATTTACATTGTGCTTCTTTTGGGAATAATGCATTCAATAGTAGTTACAATTTCTACATGATATGTCTTTGATAATTGACCATTATACTCTGTAAATGGTTGTCTCGAGTGTCACTTGTTTATCTGTAGCATATGACATTTTATACCAAATTGTTATTTTTTAATACTTTCCAATAATTTCTGAGGGAAATTAGTAATGGATTTAAATATGCTAAAAACTTCATTTCAACTAAGTAAATTGGTTCTTTTTTAATAATCTAGTGTCTAGTAAAATGTTTTACCAACAATCAAGCTTGATACATAAATCTAGGGAACCTATTCCTTCTCCATGTGGCATAGGGTCATTTTAATTTTTCCGCTTATTAGAATGAACAGAATGAGATGTACGATATGTGGAGCCTTTATCCCTGCCTATTTATTTGGATGAGGTTCCTTGTATAATATTCAATGTGTGGAGCCGAATAGCTTAAGAGGATATATTTTTATTTGCAAGCACAGTCATAAATATTTTGATCTACAAGTTGCCCTCATATGTGGAACGCAAAGAGATCAGAAAAATTAACCTTAACTAAACCACTGATTGAGAAGGCATGGTGCTGAGAAACAACTATGGTTTTACCATGGATTTAGATTAATGGACCATGAACAAGGAGAAATGATGATTAAATTTCAGCCAGATTGAACCCATAGTATTGGAGGATGACTTTGTGCAGGTCACTTAGATGATAATTTGCACTTAATCTGAGCTCTATGGGTTTTGACTGGGGAGATGTACAATCATTTATTGCTCATATTGGCTCATAAACAAAAAAGTATGGTGGCACATTGTGCACGTGGTGTGGTACACTTGCCCCAGTTTCGCTTGTGTTAGACTTTAAATGATTGAACTCCTTGAATTACAATTTTGCTAGACATTAACTTGCCGCGTTATTGATTTGTTTGCTTAGATTTCGCCTTGCTTTTGTTTACTTTTTGTTTTTGAGTCTTGAATCCTGTTGTTATATTTACAGACAAAGATGGCTTTTTATCGTCAATAATTCAAACTTCTGTCTAGGTATTGATTGGCGTGAGGTATAATTTGTCTATGTCTTCGCAATGTGTCGTGTGACAAATAATAGTAGTGACTTGATCACTTTGAATCCAGGAATTCTATCAAGTATACTCTATTTTTATTTTTGTGTAGTGGGCTCTATTCTCCTTGTTGTTGCTTGAGAATTTGAGAACGCCTAGCTGTCTGGCATGCGGTTGTATTAATGATAGGTTCATATTGATGATCTTGGAAGGATTCCCGAATACATCTTTATTTTTTGACCATGATGGCAATCTATCCTTTTTAGAGCCAATCCTCTCGCATGGCCGTAATCCGATTAGATCACCCACCAATGAAAGATTCCTTAAAAGTTAAGGATTGGTAATCCTTTTTCTAATTATTAGTAATTGAATGAATTCGGTCTTATACATGCGCTATGCAGCTTACAACATTTCATTTGTTCTTCTGTTCTTTTTGCATCTTTCATCTTTCTTTCAAAAGATGAAAATGTGCAATCAGATGATAAAAAAACCAATGATAGATGATCATGTCATTCCTCCATATATGCTTGAAAAGCTGTCTTATTCTATTGTTTTTATTTTTGCCTTCATCTAGTGAGAAGTTGAATTATCCTAGTTAAAGATTTTTCAATTCTAAGATGGAGGCATTTAAAGTGTCGTTATCTGTCATTGGAAGTTAGAATTCTGAATTAAGGTATAACATTTTATTGATTCTCAAAGTGAAAAATCTAGAAACCTATCTCCTATTTAGTGCTCGTCGATATCAAAACTATTTTTCCCATCAAAGAGCTTTATCAAGAGTCGAGTCTGAAGGATACTTTGGTCTATTGGTTAAATGTCTTGGAAAGTATGTGTTTCTTACCTTTCTCCATAAAACTCTATATCTATCTTTGATATGACTATAGGCTACACTCGGCCAATCACAAATATCTAGAATGTAACTAATGCAAATTGAAACCAAAACGAAGCTAAAAGTTACCCATAGAATAGAAGCTGCGTTAGATCAATTTTAATATTCTGTATAGTATCCAAGCCCACTAATCTAAAGGGATAAGAAATAAAAAAATGTGTGCTTAAAGCTCAACAAATACCATATATATATATAATAAACAAATATGTCCAACAAAATATTGGAGGGTTTATGAACAAATTCAAAACGGATAAAATATACAAATTCAAAAATTTGATATCAGAAGTCAAATCACAAATCTGATGACCCAATATTGAAAGGCAAATCACAAATCCAAATCATAATCCGATATAAGAAAGTTGATAGTAATCTCGTAGTCAAATCGCATATCAGATCAAAATATAGTCCCATCGGAAAGTATATTGAACAGAAGTTACCCGGAGTGAAATTAGACAATCAGAATCAGGTGATCAAAATCATATCAAAATCGTATCAGGATCAAATAAATATATACTGAATGAATTAGAATCCGAATCAAAACCATATAAGCAGAATCTAATAGGTTCCGCTACGTCCAAATCTTGAATAAAAATATTAGTTGATATGTATCGTATCGGAGTTTTCTAAAACAAATATTTTTTGTTATTACAATAAATTTTTATATTAGCCAATATATTCCTGTCAATTTATAGTTTTTAGAATTTTTTTTATATTTAACATATTCGGTATTGGTACATGTTGTCTAATATGATTGATATCGATATTGATATTTTCATCCATGGTCCAAATAGATTGAAATGAGTGCTTTTACCCTTAGCTAGTATTTCTTCCCCTCTACATAGATGGAAACAAGAGTGATTGATAAAGGGGCGGAGCAGCTAGATTGAATCAAGCATTTTGGTAAAACTATCATGTGATAATTGGCTCTATCCAACACTAAGACTAAAGTTTATTCAACACATTGCACAGTTTATTAGCATTTATCTTTTCGATATAGAAATTATTATAATAGCCTGTTTTCAATAATGGCATTCACTACTGCCATCCAACAAGAAGAGTTAACTGAGCTATATTCTTTTCATACATATATTTATGAAGCTCTTACCAAAGTTTTCATTTTGAAAGAGAGGAGGGAGAATTCATTTCTTATACAAATTGCTCAACCATTTGAAAATGTATGTCTCTTATTTCAATAAGGATGATGAGTTGCATTCTTTACATATGAAAATCAAATATTTTACATTAAATTTCAGTTAAAATATTCAAAAATAAATCTTATTGCTTTTTACAATAAAAAGTGTTTAAATTTACGTTCATTACTATTTTAATTTCTTTTTATATAATGTATTATTGATTTTATTGACAATCTGATTTTTATCTTTTATATTTGTACAGTATACTTTTCTAAGATAGTGTTGTTTACCTGTCAAATACTATTCATTGATTGCATTAAATTTCTGGATAAATTGACCATTTTTTTGTGAAATCAGAATAATATTTCTAGTGGAATCCTTTCACTTGAGCTCAGAATACAATTCAGTACTTATCTATAAGATTTCTATGTTGTTAGTATTGACTCATTGGTCTATATGTTAACTCTATTTTTAGTTAGTGCAGAGTGATTAAATTATTCAATAAATGTTCGGTTTGTTCTGATAGAATTATCAATTTTATTATTGGTATGGGTTCCTATAATTTTATCGCTCTTGGTATTTACATATGGAGTACCGTTCTAAAACTATGTATGTATGTGCTTTCTTGGGATTGCTAAATTTTGTTACTCCTTCCTATGTGTATCTTTAACTTAAACTATTGATTTATCATATTAATGTATTGTGAAGGACGCACTGGGCACTTAATTGGAGGAATTATGCAAGGTTTTGATTTGTTGTTGTTGTATTCTTCCGTAGCAATAAACTAATAGACTTTGCAATCGTGTTCTGAAAATGATTCAATGGTCTCACAAAAATGTCAGAAAATAACCCTTCATTGGTAAGTTGTCTTTGTCCTTCCGATAGAATACAATGCAAGCAACTTAGATTTGATAGCTGGGGAAGACGTTGAGCTTCTGCAGGGAAGATGTTTCACTTTTATTCTTCATGTCTTTTGTCCTTAATTGAATCTATATTTCCAGCGTTCTACTTTGACGCTCATGGAAAAATGGCATTGCAAATTTCAGTGTGTTTTTTTGATTCTATGCATGTAGTCCCTAGAAGAGGAAGTGTGTATAATTTTGAACATGTTTTAATAATGATGATTTTTCTATAATACAATAATATGTCAGAAAAGAAAGAAAAAGTTTAAAAAAATTAATTCTAATAGCTGCTGTACAATAGAGTCATTTGTAATTTATAACAAATAGGGTTATGATATTCTTGGATTTTGTAGAGGAAAGATGTGCAATTTATATTGCCTGTCTCATTTAGCTTTAAATCTTGTTAGAAAAAGTTAAATGCGGGCAACTGTTACCAGTGCTTTGGTTCCAATTGAATGACGTCATTACTTCTGATATAGTAACTTATGATGCATCATCTAAACTAGATGTCACCGTGACTGAACAAATGGAATGAAAAATATATTCAACTGTGTCACTTTTTCCTGGTGTCTGGATATTCAGCTATGTTCAGGTTTTAGTTTTAATGAAAATCTTTAATTACAATTTCTTGATTGCTTCATATGATTGCTGGCTTTCCATTTCAAAACTTGTAAGAATTTACCTCTTTCTTAGACCCGAAGATTTCTTTGGGTATTCTTTGCAGAAATGATTTTCAATTATACGGGAGAATAAATTCACTGACTAACATAGAATCATTCCAAAAATCTTGTAAGTGGGAATGACTGGTAATGCATCAAGCCCTTCTGCTACTTAATCAAGCTACAGGTGATGTGTATTAATTTAAGATCTATTTTTTCTGCATATTGCTTAACTAGCCTATTGTCATTCCCTTTTCAGCCCTCTGACTATTTTGGTTCTAATATGCTTCTAAAATGGTATTCTGGTGTCCACAATTACATTGTATTTGTCCTGATTTAGTCCTTACAGTTTTGCCTTTAGAATTCCTGTGAGGGCATTTTTAACTAAAGGTTGAATTTCGGTATTGAATTTAGATTGCAGTGGATATGAAATGCTAGCTTTTTTTCTTTTCTTTTGGGGGGTGGGTGTAAGTGTTGGGACGGTTGTGACAACTGAATCTAAATTGTTGCCTTAGCTAGTGAACAATCAAATGTTTAGAAGTTAAGTTTATATAATATAAAATAAGGGAATGATGTTTAAATTGGTTAAGACACTTAAAATTGATACTGAAGGATCCATATGAGAGAAAGTGTGAGTTGATAGTGGATGTAGAAAATAATTAAAGAGGTAAGTACAAGAAAATATGAAGTGACGTGATGAAAGGAAGAAGTAAAATTATATATATCCTCGGAATATACTAAATCAAATTTAGTGGTATAACAAAAACAAATTTATATAATTGATCCTATCTAATGGGATATAATGTTTTACTATTGTATACCTCCTTAGATTTCTTCCATTTAGTCATTGTTGTGAATGACGAGTATTTTTTCAATATTTTTGGTTTTTGTTTTTTGTAACAACGCCAATTTCCACCGCAAGCTTACTGTTTTTCTTCTATCGGCTGCAGAAAATAGATGTGCACCCTCCTCCCTCCCACTGAAATTGAGGCAAAGAAGAAACTGCTTATCTATTGAAATTTTCTCTTGATTTTTGCGTCATTTTTATGTCTCAAAGAACGAAAGTGTTATAGTTAAGTGAAAAAATTATTTTCTACTGCATCCAGACTCTTCTAAATGTAGCACAAGATAATAGGTGCTGCAGTTGAGGAAATGTCAAAATCTCGCAAGCATGGCCTAGTTCTGATAGTCAGCTAGGGGAAGGTGGACCATATTCGAAGAACACAAAGCATTTTGTGTGGAGCTCTCTGCACTGACATTGTCTGGCAGGACTTGGCTGATCTGGCTTGGATCAAAAGGTTGGTGTTCTCATTGTGGCTGCTTTTAAAAGTAACATGGTGTTTTCAGAAAGTTTTAAATTAAAACATCTTTTTTTTTTATTTGAAAAACAACTATAGAAACTTACAGAGGGTCTCAATTAATTCCATTTTGAAAGATGGGAGGGAGAATTCGTTTCTTTTGCAAATTGCTCCACCATTGGAAAATGCATGCCACTTCTTTCAATAAGGATGATGAATTGCATTCTTTACATATGAAAATCAAATATTTTACAATAAATTTCAATTAGAATATTGGAAAATAAATCTTGTTGTTTTTTGCACTAAAAAGTGTTTATATTTACCTTCACTAACGTCTTAATTTTTTTTATATTATGTATCTTTAATTGTGTTATTTATAGGTCAAACACTATTCATTGATTGTATGAAATTTGTAAGTAAACTAACCTTTTTCCTAGTGATATCAAAACACTATCCCTAGTGGATTCCTTTTCTCTTGAGCACAGAATACGACTCAGTACTTGCCTGTAAGATTTTTATGTTGTTAGTATTGACTCGTTGGTATATATGTCAACTCTTTTTAAATTAGTGTAGAATGGTTAAATTATTTCAATAAATATTCCGTTCTTTTTGATAGATTTATCAATTTTGTTATAGGTATGAGTTCCTCTAATTTTTACCGCTCTTTGGTATTTACACATGGAATGCAATTCTAAAACTACGTATGTATGTGCTTTCTTGGAATTGCTAAATTTTGTTACTTCTTCCTATATGTATCTTTAACTCAAACGATTGAGTTATCATTTTAATGTATTGTGAAAGATGTACTGGGCCCATAATTGGAGGAATTATGTAAGGTTTTTCTTTGTGGTTGTTGTATTCTTCGGTAGCTATAAACTAATAAACTTTGCAATTGTGTCCATGAAATTGGTCGATGGTCTCACCAAAATGCCAGAAAACAACTCTTCATTGGGAAGTTGTCTATGTCCTTCTCATAGAATACACTGCAAGCAACTTAGATTCAATAGCTTTGGAAGGTGATGAGCTTCTGCAGGGAAAATGTTTCACTTGTTATTCATCGTGTCCTTCGTCCTTAATTGTATCTATATTTCCAATGTTCTACTTAAACGCTCTTTGGAAAATGACATTGCAGATTTTAATATGTTTTTTTTATTCTATGCATGTAGTCCCTAAAAGAGGAAGTGTGTATAATTTTAAACCTGTTTTAATGATGATGATTCTTCTATAATACTATAATATATCAGGGAAGAAAGCAAAAGTTTAAGAAAATAAATTCTAATAGCTGCAGCGCAACTATGTTGCTTGTTGCTTGTTATTTGTAACACATAGGATGCTGATATTCTTGGAGTTTGCAGAGGGAAGGTGTGCTGTTTATATAGCTTGTGTGATTTAGCTTTAAATCTTGTTAGACAAACTTAAACGACAGCAACAGTTACCAGTGCGTTGGTTCCAATTGAATGATGTCTTTACTTTTGATATAGCAACCTCTGATGCATCATCTATACTAGATGTCATCGTGACTGAACAAACAAGGAAATAAAAATATATTTAACTGAGTCACTTTTTCTTGGTGTCTGGATGTTCAACTATGTTCCAGGTTTTATTCTTAAAAAAAATCTTTAATTGGAATTTCTTGACTGCTTCATATGATTGCTGGCTTTCCATTTCAAAACTTGTAAGAATTCATCTCTTTCTCAGACCTGAAGATTTCAATGGGTATTCTTTGCAGCAGTGATATTCAAGTTATACAAGAGAAGGAATTCACTGATTAACATAAAAACATTCCAAAATCTTCTGAGTGGGGATGACTGGTAATGCATCAGGCCCTTCAGCCTCTCAATCAAGTTACAGGTGATGTGTATTGATTTAAGATCCCTTTTTTCTGCATATTGCTTAACCAGCCTATTGCCATTCCCTTTTCAACCCTCTGACTATTTTGGTTCTAGTATGCTTATGAAATGATTTTCTGGTGTCCATAATTACATTGTATTTATCTTGATTTATTCCTTACTATTTTGCCTTAAGAATTCCTATAAGGGCATCTTTAACTCAAAGTTGAATTTCGGTACTGAATTTAGATTGCAGCAGATATGAAATGCTAGATTTTTTCTTTTCTTTTGGGGGGTGTGTGTAAGTGTAGGGAAGGTTGTGACAGCTGAATCTAAGTTGTTGCCTTAGCTAGTGAACGATTAAATGTTTGAAAGTTAAATTTATATAATATAAAATAAGAGAATGATATTTAAATTAGTTTAGACACTTAAAACTCTTACTGAAGGATGTATATGAGAGAAAGTTTAAATTAATAGCGGTTGTAGAAAATAATGGAAGAGGTAAGCATAAGAAAATATGAAGTGATGTGATGAAATAAAGAAGTAAAATTATGTATATTCTCAGAAGATACTAAATCAAATTGAGTGGAATAATAAAAAGAAATTTATATAGTTGATCCTACCTAGTGGATATAATGTTTTACTATTGTATGACTCCTTAGATTTCTTCCATTCAATCATTGCTGTTAATGACGAGTGATTTTTCAATACTGTTGGATTTTTTTTGTAACTACACCAACTTTTGCAACAAGCATAGTGTTTTTCTTCTATAGGCTGCAAAAAAGATGGGCACCCTCCTCCCTCCAACTGAAATCGAAGCAAAGAAGAAACTGCTTATCTATTGAAATTTTCTCAAGATTTTTTCTTCATTTTTATGTCTCAAAGAACCAAAGTGTTATGGTTAAGTGAAAAAATTATTTTTTACTGCATCAAACCCTTCTAAATGTAGCACAAGATATTAGGTGCTGCAATTGAGAAAATGTCAAAATCTCGCAAGCATGGCCTAGTTCTGATAGTCAGCTGGGGGAAGGTGAACCATATTCACAGAACACAAAGCATTTTGTGAGGAGCTCTCTGCACTGACGTTATCTTATAAAAACATGGCTGATCTAGCTTGGATCAAGAGGTTAGTGTTCTCATTGTGGCTGCTTTTAAAAGTAACTTAGTGTTTTCAGAAAGTTTTAAATCAAAACTTATTTTTTTTATTTTTTAAAATAAAAAACTGCTGTAGTAACTTATAGAGGGTCTCAATTAATTCTAGTTAGAGGGTGTATGGTGGACTAGTATCAAAGGAACTTATTCTCTGTTGTGCTTCTTGGTTTTTTTTTTTTAACAAATTAGTCATTACTACAGGTAAGGGCTGGGAAACTGATCTTCGGAAAAGCTGTAAGTCAGCTAATGGGTAGTTGAACAGAAAATAACTTTTATACAAAAAGATAGTCTTCGTTAAAATAGAGCTTACTCAATGAGATGCTTATAACGAAGTTAAAATTGGCCTTTTTTAGCAATTTAATTGGATAGTCTCTTCATTAGTAGCTGATGCGCATGAATTTCTTGCTTCGGTGATTGTCAAATTCTATGAAAAGTAATGCATCCTAACCATTTGTAGGATTTGAAAATTTGACCTCTGGATTTAGATTAAAAAAATGAAATATATGCTGTAGCATTGGCTTCTAATCTGTGTTCATTTGTGGTCAAAATGAAGCTCAGCAACAGTGGGGGTGATGCATCTTTTCTTCGATTATGTTGTTGAATTGTGCATTGAAAATTTATTTTGCATCTAGCAAGACTCACGGTACGTTTGGTTGCTGGAATAGAATAAGGTGGGAATAGAATAGTTATTCCAGGGAATAGAAATGGATGAGAATA
>JAOVVI020008999.1:0-13865 GCA_028571085.2 Nepenthes alata
AGGATATGGACCTCCACCCGCCTCATCAAGTGGGTATGGGCCCACACGGGAGTGACCCATAACCCAACAGATTATGGTTATTAAAATTTGGACCGTGATATTGAGCACCTATCTTTAGAAATGTATGGCACTCTTTTTGAGTAATTCATCTGACTCGAGTATCTTACACCTCTATGGGAATTATGTATCACTATCGCCACACAGATTCACATTGACACATAGCCGAGAGATATTATCTTCCCATTAGATCTACTTTTCAACCGAGCTTCCCAAACAACAACTTATCCCTCCTTCCTCACTTAAACATAACAAATTTGTCACTTGGTTCATTGCAGTTGGTAAATTTTTATCTATCGACTCAATTAACTACTGACTTAAATATCGGATAGATTTACCAAGAAATAAAACTTGAACCCCTTTGCATTTATTATTTGTGGTGTGTATTATAAAAAATTCAAATTATTCGAATTGAATTTTCTCATTGAATCATCTTTGTTTTAGCCCAAATATTCTATCTAAATACAAATCACAATTATAAGGAATAAATTTTAGAATTAATTTTGTATAACATTGAATAATTAAATTTGAACTAAACATATAATTTCAATTTGAATTCTAATTCTTGAAAAGTCATATCAAAGTAGAATTTAGATGAAATATGTCTGCTTTAGTGTCATGGTCCAAAATTTTAAAACAGTAAACCGTGTAGCATATTCAATTTTTACGGGAACAGGCACTAACTAAATTAAGCCACAAGCACTCTAAAATATTCGGGGTTAGTCCCGAGATGCAATATGAAAATTTTTTTCAATATCAAATTTGTAGAATATAAGGAAGTTGTTAGTGAAAGTATGAAAATACAAATAAGTAATAAATATCAATAAGATAATAATCGGATATAAAAAAAAATTTTAAGAAGTTATTTTTTCATATAGAGGCATTTGGATATTTTGACTTTTGACACTAATATATATTGGAATACCCTAACATTCACGATAGATTTCTAATATTTTTTTATAATATTAAAATTTAAATTAAATTCACATAAATTTTTTAAAAAATATAAATATATAAACAAATTATATAAAAATTTACATGACTTCTCATACAGCAACTTATCCCTCTGTCCTCACTTAAACACAATAATTTCGTCACTTGGTTCAATGCAGTTGATAAATTTTCGTCTATCAGTTTAATTAATTACTGACTTAAATATCAGATAGATTTGTAAAGAAATAAAACTTGAGCCCCTTCGTATTTATTATTTATTATGTGTATTATAAAAAATTTTAATTATTTGAATCGAATTTTTTCGTCAAATAGTCTCTATTTTAGCCCAAATATTCAACCTAAACAGGAATCACAATTATAAGGAGTCAAATTTTAGAATTAATTTTGTAAAATGCTGAATAATTAAATTACAACTAATTTCAATTTGAATTCTATTTCTCAGAATCACAATTGCGTCTAGATTCAATGCGAGCCATGGCTGCCACGAACCAAAAAAATTCCCGATTCGCATCTCGGTCGAACAACTCCTCCACGCGCTTAATTTCGGCCGCCGCGACGGTGTTCTCAAAGGCGGCCAAAAGCTTCTGTGACTGAGAAAATGGCTTTCTCCCGTGCCGAGGCCACATCTATCCAAAACCCATTACCGCGCGTGTCAGGCGCGCGAAGGCGCACTTAAGCTTCGCTTCAGGGCTCTTCATCCCAAGAGGAGAATTCGTATCATCTCACTCTCTCTTTCTCTCTCTCCCCTCACTGTAGCTCTGTCACTCGGCATCTATTTCAATAGCGTTAGATTTATTTTCTAGGGTTTTTGTTATGCCCTGTGCTTTCAAGCTCTTTTGTATCGCTGTCTGATATGACGACTTCGTTTGGAGCGGCGAATACGGCCGTCTTCAATGATCCGAAGATTCAGCTTCAGAGGTTTAATGGTCCGAATCCTTGTTGTTTGATATCTATTCAAAGAAGCAAAAATGGAGTCTCGGTTTCTACTTCGAATTCTTCAATCATTAGAGCTGTCTCCACGGTAAAACCATTTATTCGATTCTTATATGCATGTGATTACTGAGAAAAAGAAAAAGAAAAAGAATTCAGTTTATGGATTATGCAACCCAGCCTTTTTGGTCCTTAATGGTTTTTCTTCTTCTGCATTTGGTTGTTACTGTGGTGTTATGCCATCCAGAAAATGGCGGAATTTTTTTTTTCCCGGGGGGAGGGATCGCAGATGTGTTCGCCATGCACGGTCTCCTTTTAGTGTTGTATTGTCTCAAATGTTGGGGTGACAGTCCCAACATCAAACTGATCAATTAACCTTTCTAATATGATTACATTTATGTTTGGTTTGCTTCTTTGAATGTGTGAAGATTTATAAAATTATGCAAAACTGTGCTTTTATAAAAATTTGTCATATGTGGTTATTAAGAGAATTATGAAAGTCAGTTTTATGTAAAACTGTAGAAATTTCTAGTTATATTTTGTCGAAATAAAATCTCTTCCTTACTCCTGGGATTAGTATGGAAAACTGTGAAAGCAAAACCTTGTGACTTATGAGTCTCACAGAAAATTTTAGTTGCGCAGATAAGTTCGATTCATAGGTTTCCATAGTTTGACTCACCATTATTTTACACAATGTTGATTCCCTATAGTTTCCTCATTGAAATTTAAACCAAATTCTCTTATTGTACTGTGCCACATTTTTTATTTTCTTGAAATTTTATCTTGACCAATACCTTGAAAAGTCTTTGTTATATCATGCATAGTTTTGTTACTTGTGATTAATGAATCTAATGTGGTTTGCCCCAGAAAATTAGAGAATGGGGTTTTGATGTCATTGGTGTTGATTTTGACTTTCTTTCTCTGGGAACTTCTCTCTGGAAGTTTGAGGATTATCTTTGTTGATGAAGCTAACAGCATTTCATTTCTAGTAGAATTATGTCGCCTATCTGATGGAAAGCCTTGAACATATCTGTTTGTTCTAGCTTCATAGTCAAATGTGAAGCATACATTGTTCTTAAACTGACTATACTGCTGATTAAACTTTTGTGTCCTCTCAATTGGCGTGATCCCTATTGATAACCTGTGAAGCCAGACACTTCTACTGAGCCTAAACGTAGCAAGGTTGAAATCATCAAGGAACAAAGTAACTACATCAGATACCCTCTCAATGAGGAGTTGCTGACCGACAACCAAAATATAAATGAGTCCGCCACTCAATTGATCAAGTTTCATGGGAGCTACCAACAGACTAATAGAGATGAAAGAGGGAAAAAGTCTTACTCCTTTATGCTTCGGACGAAGAATCCCTGTGGGATAGTGTCTAACAAACTCTACTTGGTAATGGATGATCTTGCTGATCAATTTGGAATTGGAACTCTCAGATTGACCACACGACAAACGTTTCAGCTCCATGGTGTCTTAAAGAAGAACCTCAAGACAGTGATGAGTACTATCATTAGGAACATGGGCTCAACTCTTGGTGCCTGCGGTGATCTAAACAGAAATGTTCTTGCTCCGGCTGCTCCACTTGCGAGGAAAGATTACTTGTTTGCGCAAGAAACAGCAGAAAATATTGCTGCACTATTGACTCCTCAATCGGGTTTTTATTATGACATGTGGGTGGATGGCGAAAGAATTATGTCAGCAGAGTCCCCTGAAGTAGTGAAGGCACGTAATGATAATTCACATGGGACAAATTTCCCTGATTCACCAGAGCCCATTTACGGAACTCAGTTCTTGCCAAGGAAATTCAAAATTGCTGTCACTGTGCCAACAGATAACTCTGTTGACATCCTCACAAATGACATTGGGGTTGTCGTCATTTCTGGCGATGATGGAGAGCCTCAGGGCTACAACATCTATGTAAGGCGATAAATTTAGATTTTATTTATTGAGATCTATCATTTTGTCTGTGAAATGGCTTTGATTTTAAAGGTTGACTTTCTTTTGCAGGTTGGCGGGGGCATGGGAAGAACGCATAGGTTGGAGACCACCTTCCCTCGCCTTGCAGAATCCTTGGGTTATGTGCCCAAGGAGGACATATTATATGCAATAAAAGCTATAGTTGTTACTCAAAGAGAAAATGGGAGAAGAGATGACCGTAAATATAGCAGAATGAAATATTTAATCAGTTCATGGGGGATCGAAAAGTTTAGAAGTGTGGTTGAGCAGTACTATGGAAAGAAATTTGAGCCTTTCCGCGAGTTACCAGAATGGGAGTTCAAAAGTTACTTAGGGTGGCATGACCAGGTGTGTTCTATTGATTGATACACTTGTATAAAATTCGATGCTGTTATCTCATATGATCTGTATTGGGATTTCTCTCGGCATTCTATGCTAGTGGAATCATTTTTTTCAGTAAGTATAGTTGATCATTATTTATGTGTTTTCAACCTGTTATCATTATCAGTAAGCACTTATCAAACAAAGCTTGTGACTGAAATGCTCAAAGCTCTGTTTTGACTTCAAACGAAGCAGCAGAAAGCATGTCTAGTTTGCCTATTGCCGCCTGCCTTGTGTCCTTAGGATTAGGACTCCATACCATTTCATGTTTATTGCCTTTACCTTGTTTTATTGAAGTTTGAAAGTGAGTGCATCAGTTTCCGAAAACTAATGATAGGTGAAGGTTCAAGTAATAAGTTGAATCATATGAAAGATGATTTTTACCATGTTGTCCTGTTCTCATTTCCCAAGATCAAAAGGTTTAGTGAGGGTGTTCTGTGCTGAGTCCATGTAGGATATCTGCTGAATTAAACACTCTCGTGTTTAAGCATTTGTATGTGTGTCATTCTGTTTTCTTTTCAGTTGAAATAGCCTCTCCTTTTCTCTGTTAGTTATATTTTCACTGTTTTCTTATTTGGCAGGGCAATGGCCATTTATTTTGTGGGCTCCATGTTGATAACGGCCGTATAAAAGGGGCCACAAAAAAAGCATTGAGGGAAATAATTGAGAAGTATAATTTGAGTATGCGTATCACACCGAATCAGAACCTCATCCTGTGTGATATTCGTCATGAATGGAAGCATCCCATTACTACAGCTCTTGACCAGGGTGGTCTCCTGGTAAGATCATTGCTGGGTGAATTTTGCTTTAGTTAAAAAAAATGCTACATCAACAATGCACATTGTCTAACTAAGTGGATTAGTTATATATGAATTTGTTTTCATCATTCCACTTGATATTATGTAATATTTTTTGAAAGTAGAAATAATTTTATAGAGTTTTTATCACATCAATATAAGCTTCATAAGTATATTCCTTATTTTCTTTCCTTTAACCGCAATTTGCGTATCCAACCCACCTTAGATGTCCTTCATTCATCTTATATTATGTAGAAGTGACCTGCAAACACTTACGGATGATATTATTCTTTACTGTATCTTCACTGTGATGTGTCTCATCCATTTAGACATTATTATATCTATAACTCTTATTTTTTTATTCATGTGGTTTGATTGTTCGACATTTTTTATCCATAAACTATAGCGAGTGTAATAGTTGTCTTATATATATATGTCACAAAGTACAATTAATACATTTCTCCATTTTAATCAATCTATATTAATCATATCTATCACGTCGTCATTAATATCTCTCTGCATTCTGAATTATAGATCTAAGATAATGAAATCTATTGCAGAGAATTCTAAACTAATGAAACATAAAAATTCCAACCTTTCTCTCCTTTGTGTACAATTGAACTTGTTGAAGATACATAAATGAGAATAATGTGGGCTAACATGATTATCAACAGCAACCTCAGTATGTGGATCCACTCAACATAACTTCAATGGCATGTCCTGCTTTACCTCTGTGCCCTCTGGCTACAACCGAAGCTGAGAGAGGAGCACCTGACGTACTTAAGCGAGTGAGAGCTGTCTTTGAGAAGGTTAGTATTGTAATACTAGTTTCTTTATTGAGAAATATTTGGGGACACTCTCTAGATGCCCTCCAATCCATCCATTACACTAATGCGCCCTCACAATAATAGATTGATGAATAAGACGTCACTTTAAAATGGTCGTTTGATGGATGTCTAAGAGGTGGCCCCATAATAGTACTTTTTTGTATATCCATTGAATAGCTAGTAGAAGGCAGATTTAGTGGTAAAGTATGATCTTCATCAAGGAGATATCCATACTTGCTAACAAGGATAACATGTTATGATTTCAGATTGGCCTTGAATACAACGAATCAGTTGTAATCAGGATAACTGGCTGCCCCAATGGATGTGCCAGACCCTACATGGCTGAACTTGGATTTGTTGGTGATGGTCCGAACAGTTATCAGGTATTTTGACACCAGATGCACTTAAATTAGGAAGCAAAGCCTAGAATTGCCGTCTTGTAATCTAACAGGTAAAGATTCTAGTCTTGGAAATAGTATTTTATATAGAGTTATCAGGTAAGACTGTATGACCCCAAAAAATGGTCTGACGCACAAGTACTTAAATTAATGCCAGAATCATCATGCGGTTACATTTCTCTTGTCAATGGTTCTTAAAAAAATGAAGCATTGCTTTTGTAAACAGATATGGCTGGGTGGAACGCCGAATCAAACCTCATTGGCCAAGTGCTTCATGAACAAGGTCAAGGTGCAAGACCTGGAGAAAGTCCTGGAACCTTTGTTTTACCACTGGAGGAGCAACCGTCAAGTAAAAGAATCATTTGGCAACTTCACAACCCGCATGGTAAGTGCAAAAGCACGATGTCATTTTTTGCATGGAGAGAGTGATGTTCATTTTGCCCCATTGAAATGTGCTTTTGTCCCTGGTAAGATCAATCAAGACCTTTGTCTTTCTTGTCATGACTCATTGATCTAATATCGGTATCAATATTAAGAGCCATATCACATGCAAATTTCTTTTGTGAATTGGAACCTTTGAGCAAGTGTTGGCCAATGTCATGATTATATCACTTAAATGACAACATATCACTATTTTGTTACTATATTAAGGATTCGATATTGCTATATATTGACCGATGTTTCATTGAATGCTTGGATACCTGGATGGGAATTATGAGAGCCCTTTTTCCTTTTATAGGGATTTGAGAAACTTAAATACATGACAACATATCACTATTTTGTTACTATATCAAGGATTCAATATTGCTATTTATTGACTGATATTTCATTGAATGCTTGGATACTTAGATGGGAATCATGAGAGCCCTTTTTTCTCTTATAGGGATTTGAGAAACTTAAAGAGTTGGTTGACAAATGGGAAGGCGCAGCAGTGGTTGAAGCATAATATAGGTTTAGCCTCGAGCTTTTCAGTGAAAGGGAGACCTACGAAGCGACGGATGAACCTGCAAAGATCAGGAACAAGACCACCCATGAGTTAGCAAGGAGGTCATCTGCAATTATGTTGCTGCCTATCAAAATAGCAAAACAGAAGGGAGTTAAATAAATGTGTTGAAAAATGATATGGAGAGCACATCAAGATAGTTCTATCTTTACTGGGGATGTCACTACTCGGTGACAACCAGAGTTATATATCCCTTCCTTTCTCTTCTTTAGTCTGATTTATGCATCTGGATATTTATTTATATTTGAACCAAAATTTCTGTTTTAATTTGGACCTGAATTATCCCTGTTTTATCAGTTATCCCTGCTGACATTAGTAGATGAATTCTCTGCTGTTTTATCAGTTATCTCTACTCATTGTAGGGCATAGTTGTTGAAGTGCTTATGCCTTGCAAATACACTTTGGAAAGAGTAGTATTAGAAGAATACCCCATAATAATATAATGTCTTATTCTTCCATTTATATTAACGGGTCCATAAAAAATAAATAGATGGATATAAAAGTGTGGCTATAAAGCATATCTCCAGTCCATTAGTTCATTAATTCATAAATGAAATTAAAAACTTGCAATTATGTTGTCTTTAAGTTAAAATTAAAGGAAACTATTTTTTATCCCTCTTTGTTCAACTGTTTTTAATGCTGATCAATTATTTAAAACTCGACCCAAATGTTATGATTAGAAAGGGATATCGGCCTCTGACTATGAGTGGTAACATCTATTTATATAAGACTTGTTCTTGGTTCACTTCTCGTTTAATCAGTTGAAGGATTCATCTTTCAAAAATGACTCGTTCAAGTCAAATTTAAACTTTCACATATCCCACTATGACAATTACAGTAAGAATGACAACTAAAACACCACTCGATTGAACAAAGTGCCATGCTTTCTCGGTTTAGCACATGAAGCCAACAAACTTATGGTTTAGGAATTGTTTGAAACTTCACCTAAGCAATTCAAAACTAGAGATTAAAGCCAATGATGAACAAAGGTAGGGATTTATACGTCACCAGAACATCAAGTGTTTTTCGAATGCTTACATGGCTATGACAGACCGACCAAAATCCTCAGTTGTGACATATTCGAGGTGTCGGCATTGTCACACAAACAGGTGCATACTTCATCTGAGCTTCCGGGCTCCCCGGCTTTGATGCTTCTTCTGCCATGGAAGCCCTTGTGATGTAGCACGCAGCTGCAGCAGCAAACACCAGATCCCTCTTCTTCCTGCTGCCCTCTTCCTTCTTGTTGTTGTCATCATTAGATTCTGCCCCCATTTCAACCTTCACCATAGCACCACCATGATGGGTGGCGGTTGAGGGGCGTTTGGACACCATCGAGGCAGTGGCAGCTTGGAAAGAGGCTGTCATCGTGACAGAAGCCGTTTGTGGAATTTTGCTTGAGCTGAGTCTCTCTTACCTGTTTGCAGTAACACGTAGAGTATAGATGTAGAGAATTTTACATGGAGAGTGCAAATAACAAGGGCATGTCTGGTGGCCCTCCGTTACCCTATCTCATTAAGTGTTCTACCAAATTGAACACTGCCACCTGTTTGCTTTCTATTTGACAAGATTTGGAGAACCAAGGAGTCCATGTCTCTCTTAATCCAAACCATAGATTTTTAAATAGATATTTTTAATTTAATAATCAATTTTAATTAATTTTTAATTTTTTTAAAGTAACAAATTGAAAGAAAAATGAGCTCCATCTTTGATGTCTCTCAAAGCTCATTGGGGTCGAGTGATAATATGTTTTTGTTTAATATTAGAGCCTTTTATTTTTTTTAATGATTAAGATTATTTAAAATTGATAAAGAATCAATCTCAATTACAGAAAAAATAGAAGAGCCTAATGTTTAAAAGGAGTATAATAAAACACCTTCTAATCAAGCAATTCCAATACTTTCTGGAATTCTCATGCCAAGTTTGTTTTTTTGTTTTATCTTTTGGGGGGGCAGGTGCCCACTTCAGATTATTAGGAAAAGAAAAACAAGAGGGGGGGGGGAACCCAAGACTAAATTCAAACCCAAGACATTAATTTGGTCAAATACATGAAGAAAAATATAAAACAAAAAATACGAAAATTAAATGATGCGTCTATAGATTCGAATTATCGAATGAATTAGAGAGCCGTTTGATCTCGTCCAACACATTGAATTAAAGCGGGTCCGATTTTCGTTACTTCAAATCAGGATCCTACACACCACAATTAATAAAAAAGAAGTCAGCGGATGATGGGACTTGCTATTTGGTTTATCTTTCTATGCTAAAGTTAGAAATCTTTCTAAGTTAGATAAAAAGATGAGTGGAATGTAAAGTAATGCGTAAATGCATGTACGAGAGGATTGAGTGTTAGCTTGAGGACTTTGCTCTAATGGTGTGCTCGACTAGGAAGTAACTTTGAGAGGTAGATGGCTGTGCTCCGTTGGATACGCTCAGTTAGGAAGCGGCTTAGAGAAAAAATGTGCTCAACTGAAAAGCGGTTTTGAGGTAGAGGACAGAGCTCCGACGAGTGTGCTTGACTAGGAAACAACTTTGAGGTGGAAGATAGAACTCCGATGAGTACGCCCAACTAGAGAGCGGCTTTGAGATGGAGGACTGAACTCCGGGGGATGAGCTCGGCTAGGGAGTAGTTTAGAAGGGAAGAATGTGATAGTTTGAGTATGTCGAAGAGAGATCTCCATCGTATGGTCATCTGACTTTCTGGTATCAAGACAGATCACTCGAATGGCGTGCAAGTCACCGGAACTTCAAAAAGTGTTTAGGAGGAGAATCTCCATGGATTGATCCTGAGAGGGAGATGTTTTCTCCTCGCCTTAGTCTCTAGAATTCTTCTCATTCCTCAATGAATTTTTTTATCTATCACCCTCTCTGTGGAGGATGTGTGGTGGTTTTTAGAAAGGGCGTTAGTTAGCCCTTCTTGAGATCCTCGACTTAACACTTATGAGTGACTGACAGTATGCAACTATCATTAGTACTCTAAGCTGTCAAGATTCTTATTGCGACGGACGGGTTGTCGCCGCCTGCCAGTTGTCCCTCTGTATGCATAGAGGACCACCTAGTGGCTGCAGTCGTTAAGATTTTGTGCTGGAGTTGACTATGCCATGCTAGTGGGCCTATCCCGCGATAGGCTTCAACGGCCTGCATAGTGCTACTCCGCCTTGGGTGGCGCGGGTTTGGGCCTTGGGCTTTGCGATGCTTCCGTTGGACTATTGCTTCTCGGGCGCTTTTCTTCTACAAGCCGAACTCTAGATTGGCCTGCTTGGGATCAGACCCATCACTAAGATCCATATATAAAACAGGTTATATCCGTATCTCTTCTATATACATCTACAGATAAGGATGTCCAGTACATTAACAGCAGTTTTGGTTTTGGAAAAATTCCTAAGAAAGAATAATATATACTTACAATAACTTTTTTTTTATTTATTAAAAAAAAAAAAGAAAAAAACAGATCAGCCACCGGAAGACATTTTAGTAAAACAGAAATATGAGGGAAAAACCAACACAGCCAAAACCACTTAAAAAGCTACAATAACTACAATATGTATATCTAGTTAGCAAGTTACAATAAATAAAATTTCCAATGCATGAATTAAGTTCACTATTAGATTAATGTAACTGCAATAAATTATATATATATATATATTGGTAAGTAAATCGCAAAGGATTATAACTCAACTAATGGGTAAATTAAATTTATAGTTTTGACAAAAAAAAAAATTGATGACATTATCAGAACAGATTTTTTAAATAATAATATGAGGGAAAATATCTTGACCGATTAGAACCAAAATAGGGAAATGAGATGCATACTGCAATAAGGGGAAGTGGGAGTGCCCTATTCATGCCACTACAGATGAGAAACAGAATCTCAAGATAGCTTTACTTATTAAGGATCTAAATATCCCCATGCTACATATTCCCTCACCTGGCAAGAATTTTCTTAAAAAAAAAAGCTTGGGTGAGACAACTCAGTGATGAAGATGGGATCCTAATATGGATAAAAATATTGGCCGATATTCAATATATATCGATATTAGTTTTCCTAATATTGTAGCAAAATTACAATAGGTGAAATATCATGATACATCATCCGGCATGTAATATAGGCCGACATACCTAATATTTCATCGATATATCAGTCGATATTCGCTTGTTAGTTTACAGTTTTAAAAAGAATTTTTTCTTAATATATTTGATATGATCATATTGTCTAATATGTCCGATATTGATATAGTTGCGGCCGATATCGATACCGATATTTTTCATCCTTGGATCCAACATATATGGGCATACCTGTACCACGAGGAGCAATAACCATTGAAATGCCTTAAGTTGGCCACAAGCTTATCTTGGGACCCTACTTTCGAACTCCAACCTTGAGATGATAGAGCTCCTTTGCCAGCATGCTTGCCACAAATTCAGCTTCCACCTTTTAACTTTCATACCTAGAAATCAATTTATAGCTGATTTACTGCAAAACAGTTACAAGATAATGAATTTGCATATTCAAATATACAGCTAATAGACCGTCATTTTCAAAACAAGTACTAAACTGCCAGATCTGATAAATACCCAGATATCAAATTCATCCAACAAACTACAAAATATTAGAAGCATAATTTTTACCCAAAGAAGCAATTGAGAAATGGCGAATGTGAAAAGCATTCATTGTCAACAATTTGGACAACGATTGTGAAGGTCATTTCCATAGTTTGTCCAAATTGTCAACAATTTGGACAAGTAAAGATAAAGATCTTTAGTTTGTTCTAAGCGTGAACAACTTTGACAAAAGATGTTGCGTGCACAAATCCAGGAGGAAAACTCACTCTAAAAAGACGTCCTATAGGGGGAATAGCCCCCCAAACTTATAAGTTGGAGGTTTTATCTCAAACTTCTCAATGTAAGACATGCATCATTTCTCACCCCTTTGACAGCCGCAAACCTCAGCGGCTACACTCTGCGACATTTTACTCGATGGCTTTTACTCTGTGACGCTTCATTCTGCCCCGACACACCGGCAGCAGGTCAGCCCCTCCGCAGTTGGCCTTCTTCGGTAGCCCTCTCCGGGTTATGGCCGATCTCAATGAAAGCACCATTGATGTGTACACAAATCCAGGAGGAGAATCTACCCCAAAAGGACGTCCTATGGAGGGGAGAGCCCCCAAACTTATAAGCCGGAGGTTTTGCCTCAAACTTCCCAATATAGGACACGCATCATTAGATCTGTTTTCTTCGAAAGAAATTACAGAAAACGGAAGTATACCAAGGAGATCAGGGCATGTGAAGAGCACGAAGCACTAAGAATCAACCTGTAGAACCATCCCACAAAATGTGCATGATACAATACATCTATGTTTTTATAGTCCTTGAGAATCTCGCTACGAATGTTCTTACCTTCAGTGGATGCAAGTACAATGAAAGTTTATAAATGCAAGGCAAAGGCCTAATGTTGTATGACGTGGTTTTGAACAATCAATTGAAGCAATGCAAGTACATAAAAAGTAAATAAACTATGATCCTAACATGAATTCTCTGAAATCACATGAAAATAGATTAAAGTGCTATGAGCAAAACTAAAGCAGTCATGATGTTGCAGTTAGTTTGGCTATGGATGAATTATACACTATTAACAAGGCAGGAAGAAATACACCTACGATCTGGGCAGGTCATAGATGTCATCAGGTAAAAAGAAAAGGTCTGTGTGATCCTTAAAAAGCCCCAAAGGAGATGTGATGCTGATAGAATTCACCAAACACTCACCCATTCTAATACTGTTGGGCAGAAGACAATCCCAGAACACAGCTAAATTGGCTTTGAAGAAATATAGAATGGAAACCAACGCCTAAACTTGTATTTGTAATTAAAGTGATAGTCAGTTCTAAACCAAGTTTTCAAAATCTGGATTTAATTCCGTCATCTTGCTTCATAGCACTTGAGAAATAATCCCCTGTTTTGAGCTAGAGACTCAGAATGCATCTCCTGGCAGGGTACACTTTCAAATTCAACTCCTACAAATAGCTTGAATCCGTCACGCCTTATCTCTTCATGGGCTTTTGAAAATTTTCACGAATTGTCAGATTTCCTTTCCCAAAGATTTTTTTACAAACTATTGAGCATAGGGGCTAAAGGCATTTTATCTATTAACAGAAGAGTTGACATATAAGAGAATGAAACAAAGATCAGTTTCCTGGAGTACAACAACAATTTACATAATCAATCTTTGGGGCTTCCAACCAATGCAGAAGGGAAATGGAAAACAAAGAGAGTAATATATAAACAAGCACAATATTTGATTCTTGCTTCAGGAATTCAAAAGGTAAGATTGAACTTTGCTCTCCAGTATTATGGTCAAACTCAAACGAGCTTGATGCCTGGCTTAAAAGTCAACCTGATCAAAAGAAAGATTAAAACTAACACGTTACGCTTCACAAACAGAGCCAACCAAGTGATTCTCATTGAATATTTTATTTGGGCAAGTGAAGTCAAGTATGAGTAGCTTGTCTTGTTTGAAGTCCCACTCAAGAAAACCATTCATCAAGCCCAAGCACCCCCGTCT
>JAOVVI020009000.1:0-13865 GCA_028571085.2 Nepenthes alata
TGGTTTCATCACTTGCGTGTTATACTGGATCCGGGCAGATCAAGTTAATTTTTTAAATAGCAAGTATTTTATTTAAATAAATAATTATAATTTAATTATTTTAAAATAATTAAATATAAATATTTTTTAAATTTTTATGAATAATAAATTATAACATCTATTTTTAAATAAAATATTAAAATTAGGAGATTTTCGGTCTTATTGGTATCTGTTTACTTGGCATTGACATTGGTTGCATGAGTTTTTTTATTTTTTATGGCACCTGTAGATAATTTGCCCTTCATTTGTCTTATACGTTCTTCTAAGGTACCAAATCTAGTAAGTAGCTCTCTTGCATGCTGTGCGTTTATTTTCATATCTAGGTCAATTTGTTCAACCAAGTCTGATTCATTCAATCAAACTATAAACCCCCGAGTACAGTTCCCCCAATAAAGCCCTCTAAGTTAAACTCATTAATCTTCACCAACGATATGACTTCAATATTATATATTGTGTTTGATGTTATGTTTTAAGTTCAAACTTAAGATTGAATTGTAATTTACAATGCCAATTTGTACTTCTACCGTGAAAATCCATGTGTGAATATAAAATGGGGGCTGATTTTTTAAGTCAAAAATAAAAAATAAAAAAAAAAGAGAGAATTTTAAAACAAGAATGGGCGCTGAATTGAGAAAAATGAGAAGAAAAAAAAAGAAGCAAAAACTTTGATATCTATTTAAAATCTAATCGAATTCAAATGAACCAGAAATATAACTCAATTTTATAATTTATTTTTCATAAAATTTAGGCACGTTGTTCTTTCACATGTGAAAAACATTTTACTATTTATATTTTTTATTTGTTTAGAGTTAAAGATTTTATATTCTTGCTATGTTGTAAAACAACTATATTTGAAATTTGTAATGGCCGAATCTCGTACTTGTAGAGTACTATAAAAAAGTCGACACAATTACTTTTTAAATCTGTGTACTTAATTGCATATATATTTATTGTCTCCTATCTGACTTTGATATGAAAAAAGAAGCCATTTGTGATATCAAAATATGGACCCATTGCTTGAGGAACTTTGGCCGGAGGATACCAAGAAAGGAAAAAGAATGAATGTTTGTCCCCACTAACAAGCAGTCAAAGGCTTTGCAAGGCAGACAATTCAGTCTGTGAGGTTGCATTGGGACATTGGCCTATCATATGGCACATATTATAAAGTATACCCCCTTGCCTCATGATCCCAATAAGCTAAAATCTTATGCCCAAAATGTTGGCCGCACAGGTTTGAATGGACTCTCATAGGGCATAACCCACTTCTATGAAGGGAGGCACTGTAGTTAAGGCAACAGAGCTCCCTGCCAATTAGGCTTTATACCATTCAGCACACACTTTTCGAGAAATCTGTTTTCTTTTCATGACCAAACATCGATTACAGCTATTTGATAGATGGTTTATTGAAATAAGTTATAAATAGATTAGGGGGTTCCTAAGCAAAATATATCTGAAGGTATAATATATTATTTATTTGATATGAATTGAAATAAATATCCACAGCTAATAGCAATATCAAAATAAATCTAAAAAGTAATAAAATTAACACATATTTCAATAACAATATAATAGTCGATAACCAATAATTATTGAGTAAATTTTTTTTACATTTTTATAACTAGTAAAAGTAATACATTAAGAAAGTTAATTTATACCTCAAATAATACATACACACTAAATATTAGTCAGTTGTAACCTTTACCATGGAATCCGTTAGTTTTACTTGTAATAATAAAATCGGATACCTTTCAATCTTCTTATCGATCTTGTTTCTTTGTACTAGAATTTTTACATACTATTGAATCCCAATATCCACATTACCGACGTGCTAAATGAGGGCTTATGGGCTAAAACTAGTATATAAAATAATGGAGAAAATACTATGAGAGAAAATCTTGGCAATTTATCTCAAGATTGATTTTGTTTTTTTCAAATTAAAAATGGCTATTCACTTTTATCAAATAAAGCTTTGAAGTTATAACCTTTAGACACTGTATGTCATTATAATTAATAAATAAATAATATATATTTAATAAGAATGTCAAAAATTAGGTCAAAAATATATAAACTTTTAAAAAAATAATGTTTGGTATGGCACTTAATAAGCACACATCAGACACAAACTTTAGCAATAAGACGTTGACATTGTAAATAAAATACACTCATTTGTGGTGTGGATTCACATCAAATGCAGACATTTTGTATAAACTACACTCATGACGGCTTGGATGCAAATTGGGCATGGGTATTCTAGATAAATTACACTTATATGCAACTCGAATGCATATTTTGTGCGGGTATTTTGGTCAAAATGTACTCATACTAGATCTAGCATAGATCAATTGTGAATATTGGAAGATGGTATATTTATGAACAATACATGTGTATCCCATGCTTATCTTCACTTATGCCTAGAAATTATTCAAAATATTTATTTATCTAATGATAAAATATGCCAATACAATATATTTTTAATACGTTTTTTAATAATTTTGTGACATAACACCTTTTAAATAAAAAAAATTAAAAACATATAAATTATAGATTGAGATACTATCGAGTTAGAATTTGTGTATATAAAAATTTACTTCGAGATAAATGACTAATAACAACACTTATACATTAAACTTTTAAATACAATAAGTCATATTATTCCTAAACAAGCATGGTTGGTACAATTATATGAAATATGTGAATAAATAAAGTGCTAGGTACATTACTGTGTATTAAAAATGTACAATCAAATATAATATATGTCATAATAAGTTTAAGTATATACATAAACAAAAAAACGATAGTACACTCCCACTTCTTCTTTTTATTCAACTCTCCCTTTTTTGTTGTTATATTCACTCTTTGTTCACTTTTTCTAATTCACTCCCCTTTTAAAGAAGACATGGAAAAGGTTTAGGAACCATAATTTTTTTAACACAAAGGAAAAACTTGTATCAAGCCAATGGTGGAGAGCAAATACCAATACCCTTTTGAAGTGACTCGAGCCAAAGACTATTTAAGAGTTTGGTAAGTATGTCAATCAATTGGTATTCAATTGGAATATGTTTCAGAGTAATGATATAGGTTTCAACAAGTTTATAAATTAATGATATTTAATATCAATATATTTAGTTTGTGAATATTGAACAGAATTTTTAAGATATTAATAGCAATTGAGTGGTCATAATAAATAATCATAGTGTCCTAAGTGGTACCGTAATCTGACAATATTTATTTTATCCATAGAAGTTCAGTGCAACTACTTTTAACAACAATATACTTAGATTCGACAATAAATAAAGAGGTTAAATGTTGCTTCTTATTCATTCATACTATAAGATTAAATCCTAAATAGAAACATCCTACAAAGATACGTTTTCAGACATTGACATTTCTAGCCCAGTTGGCATGTGAGAAACCGGCTAGGTTAATATTAAAGTCATGAGAGTAGAAAATCTTATAATCAAATGTGTCATTTATATAGTATATGATTTGCTTCACTGCACTTAGGTGTGATTCCTCAGAGTTTGATTAATAACAAATACACACACCCACACTGAACGCTATGTTAGGTATTTAGTTGTTAAGTAGATAAGACTACCTATTATATTTCTATAAAGAGTCTGATCTATACTCTTATCGATAGAGTCAAGATCTAATTTGGTCATTATGATAGGTGTTCAATTATGTTCTTGTTGTCCATCCCAAACTATTTGACAAGATCCTTAACATATTTGATTAAGAGATAGATCACATAGTGAAGTTATTCGACACAAAGGCTGAGAAAGAATATTAATTCATCTACCATACCCATTTTAAATTTCATAAATTTATGAGTACAAGAGTCTATAGTAGAACCAAAAACAATATCTTCTACATAGACTTGAGCTATACGCATGTATTTATTTGTAATTTTGACAAATAGAGTTTTGTCAACACTACCTGTGACGTCCCGTATCTAAATCGAAAATTGGCAAGGGTTCATCTATAATACAGACATCAAGCTAATACAAAACCTGCTCAACAATAAAATCTAATCCCAAAAAAAAAAATTCAAAACATCATCCAACATTACACAATCATCACACAGGATCTAAAATTTTCACAATATTATATGGTTCCAATATTTGGTCTCTAGACATCTTGTCGAAACAGAGAGATGTCGCTAATACCCTGTAATCTCATCATTAAACTTGCAAGGTGTACCAAAATCCAACAAAATGCTCCATCCATCTAAACATGGGCCTATTAACTTACAATACAAAAGACTTATACATATACATCCTTCATGCCCTAAAAGAATAATAACTATGCCAAAGTTATAAAAGAAACATCTCAAAATATTTCATAAACATTTTCAGCCCTCAATCTAACATTAATCCTTTAATCCTACTCGTCAGGTAAGAATTCGTGCTATCCATCTAGGGGTAAATAAAAACAGTAAAAGGTGAGCTAAAGCTCAATAAGATACAAAAATATCTAAGAACATACAATTCATTTTCAAAATACAACGATATATACATATGAATATGTGCAGAAAGAAATGACAATGACTAATTTTCAAAACATGCATAAAAGGTTAAACTTTTATAAAGCCATTCAATTCTTTTATTTCATTCCTGATTTCTTATCTAATCAAATTATACTAATGCAGGCCAAAATATACCATCTGATGAACATTTTAAGTCCAAATTATTAACTTCTTACTTTTTGGGGATTCTGCTCTTAAACCCAAAATTCCATAATTCTCACTCCAGGATAACGGTTCATAGCTGAAACCCCTGGATTAATTGCAGAATATCCTCCCTACTTATCTTTGTTTATGAATCATATATTTTCGTCACATGCATAATATAACTTAAAACTTAGAAGATCTAACCAATTTAAGCCAAACTCAAAATTCAAGCTTCCAATCATGAATTCCTTCATAAACAATTCATACGAAATTTTTAGAATATACAATTGAATATATACAACTACATATAATTTAAATATTAATTAAATAAAACAAAATCATACAAAAATACCAAAGTGGCTCGGGTGAACAGTATCACCGCGTAAACAGTGTCCAGTACGTGCAATTTGGACAAAACTTGAAAAATCTGACACTCAACCAATAAATATCCATAATTAAGTCATGAGTTTTCATAATCTCATGCTAAAACATATATAAAACTTGAAATAGTTGGCCAAATCAGTTCTGAGCGCAGGTTAGGGTTTTGACGAACACTAAAACCATCCGAAACTATAAATTCGGACACCGAATCAATAAATAACCATACTCAAAATATGGGTTTCAACTTTCTAACTCTAAATCATGCCAAAGTCCCAAAACTTTCGGAGGAAAATACACAGGCCATGGGTTAGGGTTTCAACGCGCGCAAGGTTCGCATGAAATCATCAAATCGGACAACAAATAACAAATAAATCATGCAATGGATATGGGTTCCACAAAATATAAGTTTTGGGTAGGTATCGGAAAGTGAATACCCAAGAGAGATAAAACAAAAAACAAAAAGAGAGAACAAAAAGGAAATTGGTCTACTTACCTCGACCCGATCTATCACTTTCTTAACTAACTTAAAGTCAAAATTGAACACGAGGACCTCTGTTTTCCTCATTCTCTCTCTCCTCTTTCCCCTCTCTCTCTCCTCTCCTTCTTCTTTTCTTCCCTGCTCACCGGATTCTGCCTCCAGACTTCTTATTCCCTTTTTCCTTTTTTTTCTATTTTGTTTTTAATAATATATATATATATATATATATCTGTTTCTTATATTCTAAAACCTAAATCGATACTCAAGCGATCTAATGGGTGCATTTTTGGTGCCGACCTAACAAATTCAAATATCTTTTAAAAGTTCATAACATTTACTTAATTTTTTATTATACCCAAATTACCCAAAATAATAAATAACTCCAATTAAATCGGATAAAAATTTAGAATATTATATTCTCCCACACTCATAAAAATTTCATCCTCGAAATTAATGAGTCTAAGAAGTTAAACAGATACACATACCTTGAAACAAATTGGGGTACTCCTCCCAGATTCATCCTCGTTTTCCCACATAGCCTCCTCCATAGCATGGTTTCTCCATAAGACCTTAACCAAAGTGATCGTTTTCGTTCGAAGCACTTAGTCTCTACAATCCAAAATTTACACTGGCTCCTCAACATAAGACAAATCTTTGTTGATCAATAGAGGCTCGAAATCAATAACATGAGTGGGATAATAGACATACTTTCGGAGTATCGATACGTGAAAAATATTATGCGCTTCTCCTAAGGTCGGTGGCAAGTCCAATCAATAGACCACCTCCCCCACTTTCTCCAAAATATCAAATGGGCCAATAAATTTCGGTTTAAACTTTCCTCGGACCCCAAATCTGGAAAAGTCCTTTGACGACAATACCTTCAAGAATACAAAATCTCCAACTTCGAACCTCAATTCCGACCTTCTTCGATCGGCATAGCTCTTCTGCTGGCTTTGATCTACCTTCAATTTCTCATGGATCATCTTGATCTTATTAGAGGTCGCCTTAATGATCTTCGGCCCCAGAAGCCGTCTATCATCGGTCTCTTCCCAATGATTAGGCGAGCAGCACTTCCTTCCATACAGAGCTTCAAAGTGGGTCATCCCAATACTCGCCTGATAACTGTTATTGTATGCGAACTCTACCAAAGCCAAATGATCGTCCTATTTGCCTTTTAGCTCCATCACCGAGGCCCTTAACATATCCTCTGAAATCTGGATGGTTCGCTCAAATTGTTCATCCGTTTGCGGGTGATAAGCTATACTAAATTTCAGATCTGTCCCCAATTCACTATGTAAGCTCTCCCAAAACTTTGAGACAAACCTCGGGTCTCGATCAGATACAATGGTCACCGAAACTCCATGCAATCGTACTATCTCACTAATATACATCCGGGCTAAGCAATCCCTCGAATAAGTCACCCGGATGGCTAGGAAATGCGCTGATTTTGTAAGGCGGTCGATAATCACCCTAATGGCATCATGATTCCGGGGCATCCTCTGCAATCCCGATACAAAATCTATAGATATATCTTCCCATTTTTAATTGAGAATAGGCAAAGGTTGCAAAAGACCAGACGGATTCCTACGTTTGACCTTCAACTGTTGACAAACCAAGCATCTACCCACAAAGGCCACAATCTCCTTCTTTATACTCCTCCACTAAAATATTTTTCTCAGATCCTGATACATCTTATTAATTTTTGGGTGAATCATATACCTGGACCAGTGAGCCTCTTTCATGATTTTCTCCTTCAATTCTCCAACATTGGGCACGCAAATCCGGTCTCAAAATCTCAAAACTCTATCAACTCGAAAACCTTAGCTCAAATCTCCTGCAATGGCGGCCAAGAAAGGATCACTCACCAAAAAAACTCATCTGATTTTTCTTAACTCGATTCAATATTTCTGGCTGGATCTAAAAATATGACAAAAATATCTAATTTTCCTGAGCATATCTCTGGATATCGCACTGTTTCATGCATTCTAACATTTTCATTTCCTTAATCCTCAAGTGAGCCACAAAACTCGTCTGATGACTCAAAGCGTCCACCACCACGTTGTCCTTATCCGGCTGATACTGAATTTCACAATCAAAGTCCTCCAAATAGTCCATCCATCCTCTCTGCCTCATGTTCAACTCTTTTTGAGAAAAGAGATACTTGAAACTCTTATGATCTGAATACACTATAAACTTTTCACCATATAAATAATGCCTCCAAATATTTAAAGTAAAAATTACCGTTGTTAGCTCTAAATCATGCGTCAAATAGTTCTTCTCATAAATCTTTAACTGCCTCAATCCATAAGCTATCACCTTCCCATGCTGTATAAGAACACAACCCAAACCTGTCCGGCTGGTATCACAATAAATTTCAAACCCACCGGAACCTTCTGGAATCATCAAGATTGGGGAGGATGTCAAACGGTCCTTCGGCTCTTGAAAACATTGCTCACATTTACTTGTCCTAACAAACTTAACACCCTTCTTTGTTAATTTGGTTAGTGGAAAAGAAATCTTGGAGAAATTTTTCACAAATCTCTGATAAAAACCCGCCATTCTAAGGAAGCTTCGGACCTCGGTCACCGATGACAGCTGGCTCCAATTAGCAACAGTTTCAATCTTCTTTAGGTCTACAGAAATGCCTCTTTTCGATATAACATGACATAAAAATGTAATCTCCTCTAGCTAAAATTCACATGTCTTCAATTTGGCATACAACTTCTCCTCTCGAAAGGTCTGAAGAGAAATCCTCAAATACACCTCATACTCATCATAACTCATTGAATAAATTAGTATATTATCAATAAACGTAATAATAAATTTGTCCAAATATGGTTGAAATACCTAATTCATCAAATTCATAAAAGCAGCGGGGGCATTTGTCAATCCAAAATGTATAACTAGAAATTTATAATGCCCATACCTCGATCGAAAGGTCGTCTTTGCCACGTCCTCCTTTCTATTTCTCAACTAGTGATACCCCGAATGAAAATCAATCTTCGAAAATACTTGTACCCCTTGCAATTGATCAAAAAGTCATCAATCCTCGACAACAGGTGATTATTCTTAATAGTGATCTTATTTAACTCCCGATAATCAATACAAAACCGCATCGTTCTATCTTTCTTCTTAACAAAAAGCACCAGGGCACCCCAAAGAGACACGCTCTGCCAAATAAATCCTTTATCCAGAAGCTCTTACAACTACTGTTTCAACTCCTTCAATTGAATAGGTGCCATTCATATGGTGCCTTTGAAATAGGTGCCAAACTAGGAACTACCTCGACTCAAATTCTATCTCATGATTGGGCGGCAACCCAGGCAATTTCTCATAAAAACATCCTCAAACTCATTAACCATGGGGATACCCTTAGCTGACACACTATGACTCCCAGTCAAGCAAGCATGAGCTAAATAGGTTTGGCATCTAGAATCCATCAAATGACGAGCGTGCAAAGCCGAAATAAAGCAAGTTGGTCCCTTCCATAGCACACCTTGAAAATAGAACAGTTCACATCCCGGAATGGCAAAGTGAACCTGCTTGTGGAAGTAATCAACACTGGTATGATAACTCGCGAACCAATCTATACTTAGGATCACATCGAAATCACGAATCTCTAATAAAATCAAATCCACCATCAATTGTAACGCATTAATCCAGATCTCACACCTAGGATACACAATATTAGTGACTACCAGGAATCACGAGGGTGTGGAAATGACCAAAATGTGATCCAATATTCTTGAAGGGGACATCAATTTACTTACAAATCTTGGAGATACAAAAGAATAGTTGATCCCGAATCCAAAAGAACATGTGCAGGAGTATTAAAGATAGTGATAATACCTTCCACTACATTCGGCAATGCCTCCACATCCTTGGTCGTAACCGCAAAGGCTTTCCCTAAAACTATAGGCTTCTTCTCCATCGGCCTCCTCGGAAAGGGGCAATTTTAACTATGTGACTAGTCTTACCGTAGTTGAAACAAGCTCCCAAACACTTGTAGCATGGCTTCCCTTTGTGGAACTTCCCGCAAAAATCACACACACCACCCGATGTCGGCGGATTGGGCAGTGCGGGTTGCTCCGCCTTCCTCTTACCCTTGTCATCTGGTTTGGTCCTTCGAGGAGGTCCTCCTGACCCCGAACTTTGATTTGCAGCCAAGCTTCCTTAATTCCCGTTGCAACCTCTGATGAGCTTAAGGAGTTATAAATTGTAGACCAAATCAAACCCGCATCAGCTTTAAGACCTCCAACTGCTGCACCAGATCCTGGCTCCTCAACCAGAGCTGAAGCATGCATGGGACTGCCAGTCAAATTATGTTGGTTATATGCATCCACGCATTGAATCTTAGCCTCTGAGAGGAGTAAAACAGCAGCATTCTGCTCAATATCATGGTCACCCTAATCCCTTGATGCCGCACGCCCTGCACTAGCCACTTCTGAAGCAGATACTGAAAACCCAAGATCAGGACGGCAGTTTCTGGATGAGTGATCACAGAAGGAATCAAGTTGCTTCTCATCAGCCCTCTTGTTCGAACGTTGATGTATCACAAAGTCAAGTGCCAATCCCTCCCGACCTCTAGCGAAAGAAATCTCCTAGCCAGTACTCTCAGGAGCATCTTCCTCATTGTTTTAGAGCACATCAAAGGCATCTGATGTTCCCTCAACACCACCAGAGCGTACTTCATATCGAGATGTGGTATTCTGACTTACATTCCGCCCTATGGACTTTCCATTAACTAAATCGATGTCGGATGAGACCATATTGAGAATTCATCCCGTGAGCTTATATACCCTATTTGTCTTGTAATGGGATGCATTGTGGCCAAAACGATGGAAATTAGGACAACGCATCGGTTTCCATTGATATTCAATATGTTAGGAGGTTCCGTCTCAGATAGTGAATTCAACCTTGGATTTATCCTAATCTTAGATGGAATGGTCGCACCAGCACCCAACTTCGACACAAATACGAGCGAAATTCATACGATCCATACGGATCGTATTAGCATCCAATTGAAATGGTTCACCCACAACACTAGCAATCCAGTTAAGACCTATAGGCATCCAAAATTTTACTGGTACATTCATCAGGTTAATCCAAAGAGAAAATGATTTGTGCTCTTCCATGAAAAGAGGCATACCTAGATACCATCACTTAAGAAACAGAGCTTTTTCGCCAAACGCCCATGGGCCTGCCTTCAAACACCTCTCTAGTATCTCAGCATTTGAAAAGCGAAAGAAGAAGAAACCAGCAGCATTTCCCGCAACATGAGAAATGCCATATTGGGAACAGTTTGGTCACGTATATCGAGTTTTATTATTATGGTTGGTTTGTCACTTCTCTTATGATATTGTGAAACAGGTCATATGTATTATATTATCCAGACGAGTATCCAATAAGGTTTTGTAATAGGTTTTAGGTTCTATTTTATTGTTATTAAATGATAACATTTTATAACTCGTTTGTTATCACGCTTGGGTTTAGGATTTATTGATCATTATTATATTATTTTAAAATTCATAGATTATTAATTAGACCTATTTTAATACAGGTTCGTGATAAAAATAGTATCAGAGAAGAATTGTAAAGGAGAAGCGTTTTGGATTATTTTAGATAAATAATTGATTGAATATTCTACATGATAAGTATTATCTATGAAAGATAATAAAAATTCAAGTTGTGGAGATTTAGGTTCAAATCGAGAGGATAATTATCTGGCTATGATGGGTCGCATGAATGACATTATAGATAGAATGATCTAGTGGGAAGATCAGAATTTGACTACTATGATAAGGATGACCGATCAGGGGCAAGGTAGAATGCCCTTCAACTGATTTTGGAGTGAGCCTGTCCCAAAATCTTTGAGAAAATTTGATCCAATAAAGGTTAATGTTGTGTGTCCTCGATGTCTGATTTGGATCAGTGGATATAAATTATTTGTGGATTTAATTTTTCCTAATATATCAAATTTTGATGTTATTTTGAGAATAGATTAGTTGGCGTACTGTCACCGTTAGTGTAGGTTATTTTAGTAAGACGTTTTATTTTGCATCCAAGGTTACAAGTCTTTTGAGTTTCAAGGAAGAGTTGGAAGAGAGACAACATGATTGATTTCGATTTTGCATGTAAACTGTTTAATGAAAAATGGATGCCAAGCCTATTTGGCATATGTAATCATATTTGGAAGTCGTTCCGTTGCCATTAATGATATTTTTTTAGAGGATTTGTCTGGATTACCTCTTAATTAGGAAATTGAGTTTGCTATTGAGGTTGTGTCGGGATCGACACTGATTTCAAGGACTCTGCATAGAATAGTCCCATCAGAATTAAAATAATTAAACTAGTAATTGCATGATTTGTTGAAGAAATGTTTCATTCGGCTGAATGTTTCACTGTAGCGTGCTCCGGTGCTTTTTATAAAGAAGAAAGATGTATCGATAAGGTTAGGTGTAAATTTTTAAAAATTGAACAATATCACAATTAAGAATAAGTATCCCCTCTTGATGATGCATGCTTTATTCGATCAATTGCAATGAGTTCGAGTGTTTTCTAAAATTGATTTGTATTCGGGGTACCACCAATTGAGGATTAAGCAGAAAGATGTACCTAAGACATCTTTCAAGACGCGGTACGACTATTATAAATTTTGGTGATACTTTTTGGATTATCAAATGAGCCAGCATCTTTTATAAATTTGATGAATTAGAATTTTTTTGTCATACTTGAATAGTTTGTGGTAATCCTTATCGATGATATTCTAATCTATTTGAGAAGCTTTGAGAAGCATGAGACCCATTTGAGAATTGCACTGTAGATTTTGAAGGAAAGACGATTATTTATTAAGTTAAAGAAATACAAATTCTTATTGGAGAAAGTTTCATTCTTGGGTCATATTGTTTCTAAATGGGACATATCTATAAATCCAAAGAAGTTTAAGCGATAGTGAATTGGGAGACACTAACTAATATTACGGAGGTACAGAGTTTCTAGGGTTTAGCCGGATATTGTTAGTGATTTATAAAAAAAGTTTTTGATGATTGCAGTGCCTTTAACTCAATTGGCACAAAAGATGATGGTTTTTATTTGGGACGATAATTGTGATGATAAGTTCCAAGAATTGAAGAAAAGATTGACGGCAACAGCGATTTTATCGATCCTTGACGAATCATGTGAATTTATAGTGTATTGTGATATTTTTAAGAAAGATTTGGATTGTGCTTTAATGCAACGTGGCCAAATAGTTGCTTATGGGTTATAACAATTAAAGGTTCACGAAAAAAATTACCCTATCAATGATTTAAAATTGTGCCATAGCAAATGGCACTTTAGGGGCCACCGAGTCACCATCCCTCAATTTAAACAGCCGTAGCCTCACAAATACAATAATTCATCTACTTCTTTCAATTAATAAATGCGATTAAAATTGATTGATTAGCCTAATGCTGGCATCATTATTAGCCAACGAAGTCACCTCAAAATCGCACGTGATGAATACGACCCGGCGCATTGCGGTCTTCAACTTGAGAGAGGCAAATGTACCTCAATCTCGCGCTCATAAGGATCCGGTGAAACTATTTCAATCTTCCTGGAGGCCCTATCTACCCAAATTCGGGAGGCTGCAACGCCCATACACATTATAACCCCCTGTAACGTTAACGTGGCCACTATATTGAGAAATCCTATTTTTTTATTTATGTATTTTTTATATTTGATTAAAAAAAAGAATAACATATTTTTTTTGATTTTATGATTTTCTTTTTAAAAAAATTGGAGCAGACAGATCCCGTTAGCGTTGCAAAGGGCTATGACACTCCACACCTCGCAGCTCCCCCGTGCTCGCTCCTGTCCTACGCCCTTTCATACGACGGCTGCGAGGATTGGAAACAGGCTGTACAGTTAACAACACGGATGGGTGAGTCCATATACACCGCTGTAGAGGAAGGAGAATGTTCGTCCCCCAATTTATTTATTTATTTATTTATTTATTCATTCATTTATTTATTTTTACCTATCATTATTTTTATTTCATTTTATTTTTACATCCACTCCCTTATAGGGATACAAAATGTTGAATTTAAGAACTCCAACAGGCAATTTAATTTTTGATAAATTATTTCTGTTAAAATGAGAACTGTAATAGTTACGGCAATTAATATCAATTTTAATTAATACATTTAAAAACACCTAAAAACAGTTCAATCAAACAAATACAAAAATAAGTTATTGAAACTCGCCTAAGCAATTGTCCTCAACGATGGAACCAATTACTCTACAACTACGAAATGAAAA
>JAOVVI020009001.1:0-13864 GCA_028571085.2 Nepenthes alata
GTCCCAAAGACGCAAGGAGTCCTCGTCCATTCCTTCTCTGGAGTCCGCGGACGTGCCACTCGGGAGTGACCCCAACACATATGTCTGCATATAATTGCATACGCACCTTTGTGTATACTAGAGCACATATACCCATATACTTATATACCATCAACAATCGGCATTACCCAATTCAACTATTTACTGCCCATCGTCGGTAAATCGCTGTGTTTGAAGACGGTAAATTCAAAGAGAGCAAAATGCTCTGTTTCTTCTTCCTTCATGATCCACACAGTTTCGTCATACCACATATAAAACAAGAACTTCATGGCATAAATCCCTTTTCCGAGCCTTAAAACCTGGTAAATTTCTTGAAAAACCCACAGCAGAGCCGTATGCTATGTATTTCCTGATTTCTCTTTTCACAACCAATTTCAATTGAAAGCCTCGAAATCAAGACATGTTACTTGAATATTGTTATCAACAAGAATGAAAGAAGGGATTTATGTGCTAGAAATGAAAGGCCACGAAAAATGCACACCTGAATTTTCTTCTCTCTTTAGCATAGCAACAGCAGCAGCGATAATAGTTATTAGCAAATGGCGTACAAGGCTTTGGCTCCTCTCCCTCTCAATTTGACGATCTCTTTCCCTTTTTCCTCCTAATCGATCGCGAACACTGATTTTCCCCTGCTGCTCAAAGTGGCGGCTAATCACAGTTTAAATAGAGGGGTTAAGTTTAAGGGTGGGGCTTTTATTTAAGAAAATTGTAGTGGGCGACCGAAACGAAGAATGTTGGTTGGAGAATATGAATTTAGGAAACCGAGAGAAGGGTGTTTGGCTAGAGGAGAAGAAGGCGCAGCAGAGAAAAAAATCGACAGATGGCCCCCTCTCTCTCTCTCTCTCTTCGAGCTGCTTCTTCTTCTTTTTCTATTATTATTATTATTATTATTATTATTATTATTATTATTATTATTATTATTATTATTATTGTTATTTTATAATTAAATACAACAGATTCTAAAAATTTTAATATTTAATATTTATGACAATCCAATTACGCACGGATGAGACCCACATAATAATTTGTATAAATTATTTATAATTTTATTTATTCATAAAAACATTATTAAAAATATCTAAAATACTACAACTAACTTTTTCCTAAAAACTAAGATTTTTAGTAATTATCTCGCTTATCTCTTAATTGATTTAAGGAATATCATACTCCATATTTCTTCTTTAACGACCGACAACTTCCCCTTCCAATGCTAGTGGCCAAGCTTCCCCACTTAGTTAGGGAGTTCATAATATTTTTTACTCAAATATTTATACTAATCGCTTAATCACATTTCTAATTTTGCTCACCGACCAATTGGAACGGCTAACTTGACTTTTCTAGCATCTGCTTACGATTTTCAATTGGAATGGCTAACTTGACTTTTCTAGCATCTTCTTACGATTTCTATTGAATAGGAAAGGTGGATTATATCCCTCCTTATTTGTAATAATCAACTCATAAATTTTAACTAGTCCCTAACCTACTTTATTCATTTAAATTTTGACTCCAACAAATCCATGGCTAATTACTACTTTTATAACATCCTTAATAACCTAATTTTAATTCCTAAAAATTATAGCCAATAACCTACTAAAATAGAGCTAGCAAAAAGGCTTTGATTAATATGGCTTGATTTTGATGCGATTAAATATTTTTATCTCTATATAACCAACCTCCTATAATATAATGAACTTACTAACCATTTTTGTTATCATAATTCATGACCTATACATATTGCTAACTACTTACATAATTGCCTTAATTTCAACCACCATACATTGTCATGGAATCTCTTCACCGGCTCTTATTTTTCCTCCCAAAATACTTACTTCAAAGTTTGGTCATGATAGACTTTAACTTTCAACACTCAAATTTTAGCTAACATATTAACACTTGTCTACTATATAGGGACAATTAGGGATCAAAAATTTATTATTAAATTTTACAATGTCATCTCTTTACAACATTAGCCTTTACAAATTTTAGATAATTTAATAAGATTCTCTAAAATATATTAGATAATCCTAATTGGTAATAAGGTTTGAAAGAAGCATATCTGTCTTAATCTAACATGTAATGGATCAACCCCTCTATGATAGTATATTTAAGACCATAATTTATTCGCCACGTAAAGTTTAGACCGACTAAATTAATTAAATTATCCAATTAAAATTATTTATAAATTTATTTGTTTAACAAAAATCTTATAAAAAATATCTGAAACGTTACAAAGGATTTATCGAGATTGGCCATGTACGTGTGTGTCACCATGGGGTATGATTTGTGGACCTTCGTGGGCATGTTTGAAATGAATAAGTTTGATCGATTTGTTTTCATAGACAATATTATTATAATGTGTACTTTGAATCTGAATTTGGTATAAATATATTTAGTCTGAGTCTTTAAACCCGCCAATTCAAATTTTACACGCTACTACCAATAAGAACTTTGAAGGAGGTAGGACATACATACTAATTGAAATATGTTTCGATATTCACCTTAGTATTTTTGGATCAATAATTTTGAATTATGAAAGGCAAAAGGGAAAGAGAGTGAGCGTGATGATTTAAATGGTGAAGAGGAGGACTATCCTGATTCTTCCTTTTTATTTATTTATTTGCTTGGTTATCTTTTTTCTCCTCCTTACACAAACAGAGAGAGAGAGAGAGAGAGAGAGAGAGAGAGAGAGAGGGAAGGAGGGTTGCTACTTATAATGTCATCTGAGTGTGGTTCCTAAAGAATGATTGTTTAGAATCGGTTTCCCGAAGGCAATTCCTAAGTTGAATAGTTTTCTCATCTATCTAACTTAAATGATAAGTCAATTGCGAACCGGTTTTTATATTAGTGTGAGAATCGGTTTCTCAGCTTTGTAACAAAATTAATTTCAAAAATGAAAATTGATGATAGAAATGAAAGTTTGAAATGATTTTTTTTTTCATACCGAAAATAATTCTTTAAATGGTTTTTTTTATAATTTTTTTGATATTTATATTTTATATTCAATAGATATTAATATTTAAAAAGAAAATAACTATCTCAAACACATTTATTTGATAAAATACTCATCCTTAAATTTATATCCAAGTTCTTTATAATGGGGCCAGATCAGTTGCCAGATTAAAGGGCAGTTAGTTTTGATCAAACCACACCTTCTGGCCACTCACTAATTTCCTCTCCCCACTATTTACAATGATCAAAGTGGAAGTTTATTCTGGGATTCACGAGGCTCCCTCCCTCAAGAAGTTGTCCCCTTAGTCTCCAGTCATCCTCAATTTCAGAGTCGTGGTACTGGTAACCTCGGTTATCAATTCCTACCATATCTGAGGCCTTAGATCACACAGCCAAATAACAGTGCATCTAGTATTTCAAGTCATGGCAGAGCTCCTAGATGGCATTACATTGAGGGCTGAACTGACATGACATTTCCAATTAAGATGATGATGTATTTGGCATAACTAGCTTACCAGCTTGAGAAACCTGGGTGGGTGACATCCAACTTTCCTCGGTAGTTGAAGACAAGGCGGTGTAGCATCTGCTCACATCAATTCATTTACTGTCAATTCTACAAGACAAAAACATCAACCATCTTCTCCAACCGGAAAACAAAAATCAGATATAAGATGTAAATTTCTTGATTTATACATGGAAAAAGAAAAAAATAAAACATACAAGCATCCCATGCCGTAAGTTGAACCCAATGCCACCACATAAGGCTGGCCATTAGCCATCTCTCAGACCTTAAACACTTGCCCCAAGCACACAGTGATGAGCTGCTGTGAGTTAAATGAGCCAGGATTTCCCTCATCTGAAACTCCATTGGTTTTCTGACCGTAACTAGATTTGTTAGCGATGGGAGAGGAAGGACAACAAGGCTCATTTATTTTGCTAAGTACAACCCACTCATCTCTTACCGCCGAGCACCCTGCCCACCACCCATTGCCACCAGATCAGGCTGTTGTTCATTGATCATTCCTGAAGCCTACAACACTTGTTTCTGTTATGAGAAAGGAATTAGAGACGCCTCAAACATTCACATCATCAGCAAACTAAAGGAAGACACCAACATAGAGAGTATTTAACAAGCAGGGAGACGAAACATATGGGAAGCAGCACGTAGGTGAATTTAGGCATTGTCAGATCCATCCAAAACTTTCACGGCTTTATGTATCCGGTTGAGAAAATGCTCCTTAAAAAATCGACAAAATAGTAAAGTTACTCCGTTTTGTGTTTCAATCACTGGTTTCCAGTATTTGAGAATCACTCTAGAACAAAGAATAAGTCAAAGCCAACCCAAGTGCACCATCAAAGGAAATGATTCTTCAGAGAACCACTATAGATCTTCCACAATGCTTCCAGGAAGGCAGATTTCATCAATTTTAGCCCTTTGTCGAGTCAAATGAAGAGTTGGTTCCATTGGAAGATTCCTCAAACTCAGTACACTTTGATTGGCCAATGTGATCATCATCCTCATTGCTGCTTGTTTGCAGCCTGCCTGGTCTGGATCGAATATTGGTACCCATCGGAAATGGTTCCTAGAAAACAATGGGAGGGCCAAAGCCAGTGATAACCATATACTCAGTTTCACAGCAGTCACAAGGATTGACTTATGAAAACCAATATAAATACACGTTCTTCATTCTTGTGTGGCAGTTCATGCCACCCCACACCCCCATAACAAAAACAAAGAAAAAGAAAGAAGAATATATGCATTAGGAAACCAAGTTGACAGCAGAAACTTTCTTTTGCAACAGATGGACATTAAGTGCCACAACTATCTCATATTTTTTTCTTTCTTTACAAATGACATAGAATAAGAAACACATAGTAAATGCCTACATTTGGAAATCAGTTTTAATGTCCGCCAATACAATAAATGGATGTAAATTTATATACATGCACAGATTCACTGCTCACCAGGTCATCGCTAGTAACAACATCTGTGACAAGTAGATTTCACAAGAAATTCATATTTTTAGTTTTGGTATGTTGAAAGGAATAAGATGACCTTTAACAAGCAAGGGATTATCAAAATACTCCCCTGTTAGTGGAGTAGCTTTCAGTTAGCTATATGAAATTCTGAATACTTAAAATTAAATGTGACACATGAAACTGTCAAGAGGAGAAAAAAGGACCAGGTCATATACAATATAAACATGGAAATAGCATATGCCACAAGCATAATATCCAACCTGATCACCCGCATTTGGACCATCTGTGTGGAACAGAATTGGGCGGCAACGTTTATCCTCATTCATCAAGCTTGAATTCTGAAAGTGTGCTATTAGAGCAGCTTTTCCTTGAATTCGAGCATATGCAAGAGATGCGACCTTTTCACTATTAAACTTCTCCCACTTTTTACCCTCAAATGTCTGCAGATCACCATTTTCCCCGATCATTTTCAGTAAAGCACAAAATACCGAATTTCATGCCAAAGTATACAAACCAAACCTGATAGAATGGAACAATGTGAAGAGGTTCAACCATATTGATGAAAGCATAGCCCACATTACATTTATTCTGTCAAAAAATATTCAAATATCACTCAAAGGTCTTGCGCCCCATGATCGAAGTTGGAGAGCAGATCTCATGAACATATATCAAAGTGTTCATTTCTCAAGATTCTTACCTTAAAGTCAATTGGTAAATAGATAAAATCATACATTCCGCGATGTTTTTCATCAATGGTAGCCAAAAGCATTTTTGAAGTATACCTAGGATTGTGAACATATACTAGTAAATCAGCATAGGAAAAGAGAGCTTTAGAAAAAAATGGAATAAGCACAAATGACATTGTATACTGAGTAACCAAATGACAAGATGACATACATGGAAAATGATAGAGCATCACATTACTCCTGAGCCAGATTTAACATCAATTGGTATAGATGAAAGCATTGTGATAGAACATCACATATACTTACCCCTTGAGCCATATTGACATCGACTGATATAGATGAAAACATAATCAGAAATCGAAACCTAGAAGTCAAATAAATGCTGACTTCTCCACTCTCCCCTTGAGGGGTGGTCTTTGGTTTAAATAAACCAAGTAGTCAACAATTTGTCGTCACAGACTAATTATACAGTAATCAGTTATCATACAGCTAATTAAGTACATGTATAGGGGGGCCTAGCGGGGAGGCATGAAAGTACCACTCACAAAATGAAACACAATGTTAGTACTAGGGAGATAGGAAGATGTTATTTTATTAAATCCCAACTTGCTCTGACACATTAGGATACGTTTTGGATAGTTCGGGATACATATGCTTTGGACACGTTTTTATTCATAGCAAACTTGGCATACTTTCAAGAAGTTCACAACACTCGTAAAGAGACAGTAAGATATAGGACATTTGTAGATATGCATTTAACTCCCTCATAAATGTTGGATAATTGGTGATTGCACATCTTTCATGAGATGAGCAATGAACCAGAGTTAGAGTGTATTGTTTTTACTGAGGATGATTATACAAATGACGACAATGAAGAAAATAATGTAGATGTTAAAACTTGAAAGCAACATACTTTTGTTTTTTGTGGCCATTGATATTTGATACTTATCCTTCATATAGGTTTTTTGCTTAAATCTCATATGTTTTGACAATTAGAAAGTAGAAAGAGATAAAGTACAAATATAGTGTTGATTGTTAAATTAATGTTTTTTGCTATATTAAGTTTTTCCTTAGTTTATTATATCATTATTATTATTCTACTATAATAGCTTATTGAATAAATTACAGGATAACTCATTTATATTTGTTCAATTATATACTGCCTTTTTTATAAAAATTTTTTGGGTGAGGAAATAAGAAATATATATTTTGTAACTAATTTAGTATAAAATAGTGTTATTAGTCAATTAAAAAAATAATAAACTATGAATTAGTTAACAATAGTCGTGTTCTCAATTCTGGAAAAATAATATGTCAGTGTCATGTCCGTATTTCGTGTCGATATCCACACTACTTAGATATAGAGCATTGATGAAAATATGGTATCAGTCGTGGCGGTGTTAGTATCAGCCATATTAGGTGATATATATTGGTATTTAAACTATTGGCTGGAAAAACTTTTTTGGCAAATTAGAATATGTCAAAAAATATTAGCTGATATATTGATAAAATAACAGCTAGTATTCGATATTTAGAATATAGGCCAATATATCACCTGTACGATGATATATTGGGATTTTGTCACGACATCAAGAAATATAGAGTTGGAGGCCGGTACTTATATATATAAGATTATATTTCATTCGATGGTATAGAGCACCAGTCACATACTTGTTGGGGATGTTCTTGATCATCAGCGTTGTTCGATTGTTTTCACCCCGCAAAATGCGATCAATATTAAGCTCATACTGTTTCTTGTCACCATAACTTGAATTAGCTTCATTTCTACGGTTCCTAACTCGTTCACCAGGCGAACCAAAAGAGGACTGCATTGTGGTAAATGTGTTTCTCCCTTGAAACATGTGACACATTTGTTGAGGTGAAAGCAGTCCAACGCTTTTAGATAAGTCCAGGGAAGAAGCCCCACCAGAATGAGGAAAGATATTGTAAGAAGATACTTCAGAAGGATGTGGTGGAGAATAGCCAGGAATGCCTATACTCCCAATAAACCCTGGATGCAAGCTTGAAGCCTCAAGAGACTCTGCTACATATGCTTGTTGCCTGTCCCACAGTGAAGCATTCATAACTGGAGCTGATCCAACCTGATGATGGTGTATGGGTGAACCTGTGGTCATCATAAGATCCGGCACACTAGGAAATCCAGGTAGGAATGCAGGGCACTGAGCATGTTCACCATTTATACATGATGGAAAATTTGGCCAATACAAGGATCTCGAAGGATAATGCTCACTTGGGTTGGAGTTGCCAGACACATACTGAGATACATGAAAGTGATGATTCGCATCTGGAGAGTAGCCAAAAGCTGGAAATACATTGTGAACAATAGAAGTATTCAGTGTAAAACAGTAGAAAGATCTGTCTGGAAATGAAGATTTCTTGAAAGTGAGAAATGACAGATTCCCTTTTATCATATAAATGGAATCTCAGTTTGACGACTTTTTCATAAGCATGAATGAAACTCATTTGCCATATACTGTTCGTCCTGTCTGAGGTATCTTTTCATAAGCATGTCATCAAAAAATTTTGAATTCTTGCCTAATCAAGCAAGAGCAATAACAGAAACTTGGAGATTTTTCTTGAGTCATCAAGTATAGAACTTCTAAAAGAAATGCACAACACAGAGACTTATGCACTTGAAAACTGTTGGTAGGGAAACTCTTCTGCTCAATGTGCTTAGCTTTCATTCTCTTTCCATTTTATTAATCTGTCACTTTATCTCTATCCTCCTCTCTTTTTTCCCTTTAGTTCATTGTAAGGAGAGCATTTAGACTGACACCTTGACCTTGCAAAGAGAAATCAAGAGGGTCAGTGTTGATTCAACCCAAGGGGAAAAGATAACTAAGGTTTTCTTGCAATTTACTAGGGGGTGATCTTTAGTGGTTTTCACCGGTTCATAATGAATAGGCGATTTAGTTCAATTTGCAGTTGTTCGCATTTAAATTTCAATACTTTGTATACACAATATCGTTTGACTGGAACAAGAATGATGGTACATGGTCAAGCAAAAATTAAAAAAAAAAGAAAAGAAAAACATAGTAAATAATAGGCCAAGTCTTAGCATGTACCAGATGAACATAAATTATTATTTCTAAACTTTCATATTCCCATACATTTTTTGCTGGGAATTTTGCAAGTCTTCTAAGTAAAATTTGCCAATATATGCAGAAATATACTTAATATTCTCAGAAAGCACAACGATGCAGTATAAATGACGGCCAATTATTGGCACAACTTACCCCCTCTATTGAGTTCCATTGCATGACAATCTGACCCCATTTGATGCATGGACCTAGTGATCTTTCCTGCTGCTTTGAAACAAGGGTCACTAGCAATGTCTGCCGCATATTCTAAAGACTTCCAAGGAATATCATTTGCTGAACAATCACGGACTTTGGGAAGAGAATGAGAATGAAAATTTGGGACCAATTGATTATCAAGCATAACTTGGCCAAGAGAGTGGCTGGGATCACAAGGCCTAAATTGATTGGCAACAGCTGCCACTCTGATAGAAGAGTGGGAACTATTGGTAACTCTGGCACTTTCATGAGGTGAAGCACCATTTGGCAGCTTGGAGTATGAGTGCAATCCAGATGGATGGCCAACAGACACTGTGCCATTAAAACTGCATTGAGTAAGGGAAATACCTCTATTAAGGCCTACATTTCTTTTGTTTGTCCATAGATGATCATCTGCTTCTAATTCTATGCCTCCACTGCAGCTGAACAGGTCAAAGTCTTCCGAATCATCCACATTACGAGCTTCAGCAATATTTCCAATATCATCAACCATTCCTAAAAATAGCTCTTCTTCATCGGGAAGGAGACTTTTTAGGGTCTGAGCTTCAGTTTCTTCACATTGAGAATCGGTATATGAGTCATTTGGACAAAGTGCAATACTATTTCTTGACAATTTCACTGCAAGAGGAGAATCCAAAGGAATTTTTCTTATGTGAAGTTCTTGCAGAGAAGTATTTTAAATATAAGATGGTGACTTCTCAAGAAAAACAACTCAAATAAATACACTATTGACAAGAAGAAATAAATATGTTCAGGTCTTCTTCACCAAATAACTGAGGTGTGCAAAATGCTAAACGACAGATCAACTTAAAAACCAAATGTATTATGTGGGACAGGTACTCATAAGTATCAAATGAGCTACAACTTAATAAGCACTGTCAGGCTAATGCAAGAAGAGAAGCTTACACTTTCGAGTAAACAAATCCGAAAGAGAGCTTGAGAAAAGACTGCTTTCCTTCTGGGCTGCGTTGACACCATTAGGGTGTCTGTCCGAAATGCAGGATGTTGGCTCAAAATACATATCTGACCACACCTTCTTATTTTGGTTAGCTGATCCGGACAAAGCCCCATGCGAATCGGCATTTTCCTCTTCCTTACCAACCATAAGCTTCTGATCTCTGGCTAAAGAAGATTGTGTTAGCTCCCAGCAATCTGACAGTGCAGCAATAGGTGAAATTTTTTCCAAGGATGACATCAAAACCATCTTTCTTCTCAGGTCTCTCAACAAATCCAGCTATTCCTGCCATAGAGAAAATGCAAAAGTTCAAATCTAAGAGTCCCATATACGCAACCATAAACAATTACCTGCCAACAGTACAAGTAAAGCCAAAATAAAAGCGACAGGAACTTATCTTCCCGTGTTAGGAAAATGCCCATCCTAAAAGTTCTTGAAGCTTGAACAAAGCACAAGAACACCTCTGATCTTAGGTCAAAAATTAATGATACTAATAAAAGGTGGTTCCCAAGATTTGTACTTTAGCGTTTAGACTATTTGATCAAAGAGGAACGAATACCATGTCTCAAAAGCTTAATCTACTAGGTGATGGGGCCAACAACAGGTTTAAGAATTGGTTTTACACTCTAAAAGACTACTAACCTACACTAATGCAAACAAAAAGGGACAGACAAACAAAACATCAGAAGACCATACCAGCAAAATGAACATAAAAACATACAAATGATGTTGTTCTGTATGGAACCAAGAATATGAGAAAGTGAGTACTAAAATAATGCGAAAAAGCAAATGGAAAATCCAAGGCAATAAATACATATTTATTTTTCTGATTTCTCATATTAAACAAAAGGATTCGCAAATAAAAGTGCTAATGGAATACACAATGAAATGAAACAAGCATATAGTAAAGTTCGTCAACCATCCACAACAAGCTGTAAAGGGATAAGGTATCAAAGAAACGTCAACAATTGACAATTCCCTCCCCCCACAATGGGAAAGGCAGCATTTAATACAAAACTCATTTAGCACGAGAACCTTCCTCAGCAGCATTTCTCATCAAAAACACTAACACAATTTCAACAATGTACTAAATATATTTCTCACTTCTCAGGCATGTCTGACCTCATGAGATGAATGTTTGGAACAAATACCTACCATCAATCTTCTACCACAAGTTATTCAAAAGGCTTTATTAAAATCACTCCTTTCCCCAAGTTCCATCATTTCTTTTGTGGAGATTATGTAGTAGCTAGTAACATAAAAACAGACTGATTGACAATGCTCCAAATACATTTAAGGAAGAAGACAATCTCCAAATACATTTAAGGAAGAAGACATGTTGTTTATCAAGCAAAAACATAAGAAACAAAGAAGACAAGTTGTGATATATATACTTGGGAAAAAGTAATTTTTGCTGGTAGAGAAGTTCATCTGACCACGGTTGTCAAGCATTGCTTTTGGCTTCTAACATCATGCTTGTTGCTGCACAGTAATAAAATAAAGTATTAGAACAGCATCTAAATATAAGAAAAAGAAAATCTCAAATTACCAGTTAAACAATACTGCTTATGCACTGCATATTAATACATTTGAAGAGCCAAGAGGCATTGTGCAGCCTGGTCCGGGATCTCTGTTAATGACTTTTGTTGATTTACAAGACTTCAAATTATTATGCTCTTTCTACGTAGTTGCATAAAACATGGGCACCAAAACGTTGATAGGATTTCCAACTTTCTTGCAGCTAGTGACAGTAAAATGGAGGATTGATGGCCATCAGGTAAATTATGCTAACTAAATTAAATGCTTCACGCCATCAAAAAATTTTGCATTTCAATTCCAGTGGAAGTTATAAATCAATATAATATACATCCAATGATAAATTGTATCATGAATTGTCAAATCTGCTTATGAATACTAAATTAAATGCTACATGTCATCAATAAATTTTGCTTCTCAATTGCAGTGATCATTATATACTAAGGTAATCACTCATCGAATGATAAATTGTATCATGAATCATCAAATCTTCTAATGTGATTATTTCCTGAAAAGAAAAGAAGAATTAAAAGATATCAAACCCACATCTAGCTCTGTTTATAAACGTCCGCATCTTTAAGTAGGGGGAGACTGCAAATCTAGGCAGAATTCAAAAGTGTCCTGAGGACATATATCTCGGCAACATAGCTGATCTGGTCTACAAAGTCGGACAGTGGCAATAAAATCTTCAATTGTTGATCGGTCAGTTCCAATGTCATTATGCAACTCACCAGAAGCTCAGATAATCAGCAGCAGATTCAAACCTTTCCCTTGCTGGCTCTCACCAATATTCAGAAAATCGACTGAAGAATTGGAAACAGAAGCAGATATCAACAACCCCGCATTTTTTTTTAATAGTTCAAAAAGAAAAAAAAATGGAGAGAACAACATGAAGGGGGCATGAATCAGTAGTTGGTATCCCTCAATAACCAATACTTTCAGCCAATGACAAACCAAAAAAGCAATTAATGTGGCATAAGACAGAATTTATGAGCTCCAGTGAATGATAGGAAAGATAACTAAAAATTAGGAATATGGAACATCAATCAACCATGAAGAGAGCTTCAAATAAATTGATAACGTGAATCCAGGCGTAAAAGACTCCGATACCTAACAGGTAAGAAATAGGAGTAAAATACTCCACAACGCCTACTATTCGAAAAAAGAGGAACAGAAATTGAGTCATGGTTAGTCCGTTTCCCCTTGTATTATTATTTGGAATTATTTTTTTATTCAACGCAAGCAAAGAGGAAGAAGATAGCAGGTGGGGATGGGGAAAACAAGTAAGAAATGACCGGTTAATTAACCAATATGACAGTTGAGCGACCAAAAAAAATGTTAGTACTTAATAATTTGTGAAAAATAAGGGGTTGGGACTTAGAAAAAGGGAAAGTAGGCAGAAAAATCAGCAATCAAAGCCCATCTCTAAATTCTGCACAAAAATCAATAATAACTCAGTAAAATCGAAATCTGAACCGTAAATTCTGCGCAAGGACAGAAATGACAATAGGAGCAGATGCCGAACCTTTTAGAAGTTCATCGCCAGTAGCACCAAGCTCCCCCCCTCTCGCCAGTAACTCAGTAAAATTGAAGACAGAGAGATGCCGTAATTTTAGAAGAGGAGACGATGGGGTGCAGGGGAAGGTAATTCGGAATCTGTGCCGTGCTGAAGCTCCAAAGCTATAATATTCTCAGCGTTTTTCCCTGCATTTTAAGCTACCGTACACACACAAACTCACTGAGAGAGAATGATTCGTTAGACACCCCGGGGCGAAGATAGAGGTTATGGTACCGCTGCTGGATGAAATAGTCTTGGGCAGGGACCGGAGGTGACAGAGCTCAGAGAACGGAATTCATGGAGTTTCGGTGTCTTAACAAAGTCAGGGGCGTAGATCTCTAGATCAAGTTGGCGGAGAGAGAAAGGAGAAGCCAGAATCCATGGGAGGGAAGGAAGCAGACAAAAAAGAAAGGGGAAGAGAGAAGGGAGGAGAGGGAGACGGTGAGGTAGTTTTGATGGATAGCCTAGAGTTTGCTTTGACAAGACGGGAAAAAGGGCATACGGCGGGGCCAGAGGAGGAGTGAAATGTGTGAGTCAGTCTTACAGACGGGAGTGGATAAACGTCTGCGTTTCTCCTCCGATTTTATTTTATTTTTATTTTTATTTTTACTTTTGGGTGGGGTATAAACAAAATATGATAATACGAGATGAGATAGGAAACAAATGTTTCCTTTTAATTTTTATTCTTTTACTTTATTTTTTTAATTTTAATATGATTTCTACGCTATATATTATTGGAAACTATTTAAGATAATATTGATCCGATTTATTGTCATATGGGACCCGTAAATTATAAGTCTATAAAAAAAATATGAATCAATTAAATTGCTAGGTTTAAAGTAGA
>JAOVVI020009002.1:0-13864 GCA_028571085.2 Nepenthes alata
CTATAAATACGCCTAACTTTCTCCTAAAAAAGGGACTGACTTTAAATGGTAAAAAAGCCGAGTATATTTTTCTAACATACTTATTTTTTTATAAAATACAAAGCAAATTGCCCTCCTTTATCCTTATAACCTTTTTTGTATTCTAAATTTTTGGTAAATTTTACTTACAACGTTAAATAATATATCAATAAATAAATTTTAAAATATTTATTATTCTTATTTTTTATTATAATATATAAAATTTAAATAAATAATTTAATAATTTAAATTTATTTGAATTATAATTCAGAATTTAAATCCATATCAAAATTATACATAATAAAAATACAATAAAAATTAATATTAACAGCATCGCACTAACCGACGAGTAGCTAAAGCTAGGGCCACGCCCCGTTTGCATCGATATCAAAATTATTAAATATAAATTAAATAGCCCGCATATTTTATTTTTTTAACAAAAAATTAAAAATACGTTTTTTAAAAAAATAAAAAACAAAAAGAAACCATCCAACGGAGATGGCGGATGGGCAACGGGAATGGAATATTTATTCTATAAACTTGAAAAATCAATGATATTACATTTAACATTAATTATTTTTACCACTACAATAACAAATAAATTTAAAACAAATTACCCATCGAAAAAATAACTTTCAGAAATTAATTATTCACACCGAATACAATAAAGGGGGAGGACAGATTTTTTTTTTTTTTAAAGTCCACGTCCAAACACACCTAAAAAACCAATTACAGAACTCCATTAATTCCAGAATGAAGAACTCTGAGACGTCCAAGTCCAGCCCTCCTGTATACTACACCCAACGTCCACCATCACCACCACCACCACCACCACCACCATTCAGGGAGGTGGTTTGGTCATGCACTTAACTCACTACGAAAATCACTTCATATTGCCCCCTCAACGTCAACATAAACAACTACATATTGCCCCCTCTATGTCAACATATAAACTACCTTAGCTATAATCAATCGAAAAGGAAGATTCATAAGGCAGCTTGATGTGTACAAAAGCAACCTAGTCTATTTTAAGAGGGAATCATCCATGAAAAATTTTCACTCAAGCACTTCATTCTGACAGTGACTAATCTAAGCAAATCCCAACCCATGCCGAAAAATCTATCCAGCTAATTTGGTTCACAGTAGGTGGGGAGGTAAAGAGTTTACAAGGACCGGATAAATGTTGGTCATGGCAAGCACATGGCGGGCTCACTCTCAACATACCCGAGTCGGGGAAGAAATTAGATTGCTGGGGGCTGACTGCAGACTACTGGACCCACCGGTTGCTGTTTTGCATGTACAGAGGAGGCAGGGTGGAAGCTGGGCTCTGCCGCCATATAATGGGTGCCTCTGGCGGCTGATGCTCCACTGCTCTTTACAGTTTGCTCCAACAAATGGACTAGTGGGAGAAATATCTCCATTCTTGTGACGTCCCTGTTTGCCTGCACATACGGTTAATTGAGTGCTAAGTAGACGGTCCAAAAGTTGAAACAAGCAACGGCTAGGGTGTGGAACAGGCTGCACAGCAATAAAAGGGAGAAAGCTGATCAAAACAAGAAAAAAAGACCGAAAGGATCAGAATTTTGCCCCTGATGTAAAAAATTCATTGTTTTTAATCCAATATGAACCACCAGGGGAGCAACAGCTTATCAATGGAAAAGTCTCAAGACGAGCTTCATGTGGCAATAGGGTAAGCTCGATTGCAACCTAATTTCAAGGCTTAAAAGGCCATTATCCCCTTTTTTCAGGCAGGTAGGCTTTTATTTTAATTTTTTTAATCACACTACTGCAACTTCTTTTCCTACTGAGTAGGGGGTGCGCTTTAGCCAATTAAGGAAAGTTCTATGAGTGGAGGTTTATTTGTTAGCATCTCAATAATGTATAAGAGATGATTTTTAATCAATAACAATTTCAAACGAGTTGTCTACTGACTTCTCTAATCTAAGAGATATCTAGGATTAGAATTGATGCCTTCAGGATTAATTCTTAAATATTTAAATTCTATCGAGCTATCGCGTTGCATCACAGTAGGTAAACAGGAAATAGTTTGATAAAGAGACTTTACCTCAACCGCAAAGCGTGCCCAAATTTTGTCATTCCGAGTTTCCATCACCCCCTTCAAGATGGTCAACCCCAATCCCCTAATTATATCAGCAATCTCCAAAAAGAAACCACGTTCTTCGCAGAGCATCTGAACCAACATGAACTTAAATAGATTATTTGCTATATATTGTATGCGTTTCCATGCAGGGGCATTTTGCTTGAATCACAATCCAGCAATCTTCCAGATAATAGAATAGGAAGTTACCTCCACAAGCAATTGCCGAGGCGGATTCAAATCCTCTACTACTATAGGACAAACCATAGATTGGCACCCAACTTCAAACGCCCATGTTGTGCCTCCCCCAACATTGTCTTTTAAAAGCAGTCCACCGTCTTCATTAATTATCTGCATAGAGCACAAAAGAGTATCATAAGCCATCACAGATTACACATTTGTCCAGTCATCCCTCTTTTCTTTTACTCTTTTTTCTACCTTTTCCTACGGATTCCTTGTTTGGCCATAATGGTACAAGCAATCCATTTCATAAGTATAAAGTGGTTGTTCCTTCTGCAAGATTAATGAATCCAATAATATTGAGGCCAGACATTCTAATTTCTTTACCTTGGACTCCACCATTCTCTTCAGTTTGTCAGCATGTTTAGTGACACTTTGCAGGAAAAGCATATGTTTTATTGTGCGTTCCAGCAGTGCATCTATGCTACACTGCAAGACCATGAAAAGCCAAAATGAATCAAAATCCTCAAACAGTGAGATCAAAAGTGATAAATGTGGACAGATGAACAAATATTACGATGAGATGCATTACTTTAGCCCCGTTTGGTACTATTTCACGCAGCTCTTTCATTCGATCTTGGATCATTTGACGATCTTTAGGCCTTGGCCTAGGATGCTCTCCGGGTTTATGCCTTTTGCGATTTGAATTGCCAACTTCCTCAGGCTTTCTTGAATTTGCAGAAGAAATACTAGTGTCACGGTTCACAATAGGCACCTGTTCAATCCAGGAACTAATCTGGGATCCATAAATAGAACTAGTTTGAGAGCAGTTTCCATCATCCGTCCTTTCACAAGCAGATTGGATGCATGCAGTTCCTCTTTCCCCTAATTTCACTGCAGTATTTGAAAACCCGAGTAGCTGTTCCTGCATCTGACCATTGGTCAGAGAATTATTGGGGGCACACGAGCTACTTATCTTTGTCGATGTTGTCCTACACGATGCATCATCATTTGAGGTCTGCTTCAGAGAAGAATGAACCCCAGATACCACAGCACCCAGCAGCTGATCGGAGCAACACTCCGAGTACATAGTACTTTCTGAAAGTCTTTCACAATCAGAATGAAAATCTGATCCCAACTCTTGGAAATTCATAGATCTAGACAGATTCTGGATCTGATTATTCACATTTGCTCCCAGAACATTGCAATTATTATCAACAGTATTGGACAGTTTGTTTTTAAAATCCACACCCAATATATCGAATAAATCATCTCCCGATGATAATTGGACATAGACATCCTCAAAAAGATCTTTGGATGTTGCAAGCTGATTTCCATTATGGGAATCATTACAAGGACCAGGAATCGATTTGCTTGATGACATATGTTTCGTTGTGAGGGAAGAAGCCATGCTAACGATCTCATATAAATTATTTCCCTCTCCTTTTTCTGGCACATATTCAGCTTTCAGTCTCCTATCTTCAGAATAATGACCATTACTACTGAAGCTGCCTGAAAGCATGATTCCGGCAGTAGATTGTTCAACCTCATCTGACAAGCTGGCCACCTCCTTAGTAGAAAAATCAAAACCATGAAATCCAGCGCCAGACATCTGTGTTACAGGTACATTGGAATCTGCTGATTTGTATGAAGAAATCCCAAGCTGATTATTGAGATTCTCATCTAATTTACTTTTACCACACAAAAGGTTTGCACAACCATCAGAAGCACCTAGAAATCGCCCTTTATTTCTATAGAGTTGAGATGTGATAAAGCTTCCAACTGCACCTAAATTTTGACTCGTCCCCTCTTGTGAACCTGCATTGAAGACAACAGGCTCTTCCATGAAGCTTCTATAACTTCCAGCTGATTGATAATGATTGCATATACATCCTGGGTTATATGAAGAAGTGTGCTGATCCAGAAACACATCTGGTCTTGAGGGGATTACTTCAGGTGCAATAACATCTTTTTCTAGCAAGCATTTATCAGGAAGATTGGCATCCATTTGGCATTGGTCCCCATGAGATTTAAATGTCTGAGTCAGATTAGAGATTTGAAACGTTGAGGCAGTAGGTTGAAGTTCTTCTTGAATATGACTTAATGGAGCACTAGCTGAATGAGTAGCAAGCCCTGAAGAATGAATCAAGTTTCTCTGCATGTTTAAGCCATTAGCGATGAATGAGTCAGAGCATATCTTATTCAAATCTCCATACGGATCAGCAGAAACAGATACTGAATCAGCTACTCGCAGTCCAATGTCCCCAACAGATTCTTTCATGATGCAGTAGTCAGATAACAGTGCACTGTGGACACAACCTAGTTGGAGAATCAATTTCTTCACTTCATGAACAAATCCAATATTCTCAATGATCTGAATCATCAAATATCGCCAGATAAAGAAGAAATCAGAGGCAACAGAACTAGAACAAAACAAAGTTGTTTCATGACCACCAAGAAAAAAGGAAAGGAACTGAAAATCCAAGGAGAGAGATAGGATCCACTGAATTAAACAGCTGAGAACTTCCAGCTTTTTGAGTTTAAGAGACATAATGAACAAGCATATCCAATACTTTGCAAATAGTAATATCCCAATACATGATGAGAACACAATTGGGACTTGCAATATCCATGCAAAGCTGCCAACAATGTCAAAAGCAAGTTCACAAGCCCATAGTTCCCGCTTGACTCACAGGCAAATAGTATGTAAAGAGTGCGATTTTGAAGATGGCTTCAGTCAATCAGATCCATGGCAATGATTATTCTTCCAATACCCAATAAATTAACATGGACCACATCGGCAAGGAAGAGAACACTAGGGTTCTGTTTCAACCTCAACATTTCCACATGGGAAGGCACATAAAACACAATCTTCTCAAGTCCCAACAAACCAAAGATTTTGCATTTGTGTGATGATATTGACTTGTCTACTCAGCTTGTTAAGCAAATATGAATCATACAGTGGAAAAGGAGAATTACCGAGAATTGCATATCATTAGTTCATGTTTTTTGTTCTCACACAATAGCTAAATTAGTAAATCCATATACTTACAGCTAATGTTGAACCAAACTGAACAACACCATAGGGAATCACAGGAATAACAGCAACCGTCTGGAAAACAAACATATGCACTATATCAACGCAGATATAGCATGATGAAAATAGTTTTGGACAACAGAATCAAAGATCAAAGATGCTACCAGACCTGCATATTAGCTGAAAATTGGAGATGAACCTCATTTAGAACCTAAACCATACACAAGGACTGAATGTCAGATAAAGGCAAAAGGAAGAATCGGCACTCTTTCTTATGGCGTTCATTTTTCAAATGTAATCGTTGCTTCCCCAATGGGAAAAATGAGGGCATGTGTTGACTTCTTCCAGTTGTATATTTTTGGCACAGGCATCTCTACATAATCAATAGCAGTAGAACACTGACAGAAATCTTATATCATACAGGAAAAACCGAAATACTGTCACATACCTCCGGGGGCAGTGCATCTTTGTTGTAATTCTCTGAAACTATCCACTGATGGTTCCCAGAAAATACTGCCCGGCCTACCAACCTGTATTCCCCACGAAACATTTATTTAAAAGATTGATGAATAATTTTTTTTTGTTTATACCATGGAACTAATTAGGTAAGAAATGATACCCTTCTCCTAGTACATGAACCTGGTTAGCCATCATCATCTTATTAATAAGCAAATGTATTCTTCCCCCAACTTGAGCCTCAATTTGAGAATCACAAGCATGTGGAGACACCCGACACCCTTCAAGAGCTTCCCATGTTAGTCCTTGATTCCCAATCATGTAATTGCCAGGAAGAACAGAACAAGGCATTGGTTGGTAATGACATTCTTCCCATATTAACAGCCTGAAAAAGGAAATGCCACTTCTTCATTATAGAAAGCAAAAATCTTTTCTTTATTTGTATCATGGAAACCATGAAAACGCAAGAGAGATCATATATAGACAATCACGTATGAGGCCTTCATTCAGTGGTAAAAAGACCAAGGTTGGTGCCTGAGACTATAAGGCCGTAGGTACTCAAATATATACAAGCACGAATGAGGCCTTCATTCAGTGGTAGAAAGAATGGTTGATGCCTGAGACTATAAGGCAGCAGGGACTAACAAATTTAACAAACATGTGAATTGGTTATTGGGCTCATCAATGTAAAAAATTTATTATATTGTTGTGCTTGATTTGCCATGCTTCAAGGATTATCATAAGAAAAATTAAGAAACATTCGAAATTAATCGTGAAATCAGAGCATCAGAAATGCCCTGCAAGGCAGCTATAGCAGAAAGAACATAATCTCTTCAATTTGGAAGAACCTAATGTCAACAAAGAGAATCAAAAAAGGGAGACAAGTTCTGAAGTGTTTTGCAACAACCGATGATCTACAGTAGATAGATGTACAACATACAGGACTATTGATACAAATAAAAAATTACATTTCTCCCTTGGATTCTCAAAGACAACGTACAACAAACCAAACATGTCTGTCCAAAAAGGGCTAAACAGAGACCATCTGAGAACATGGCAGAAATCAAATAAAAGCAACCTTTGAATCAATTACTAATCCTATAAGAGTGATGTTGGGTGGATGGGCAGTGTAGACTGCGTCCAATTGATTTCAATAAGTATTCAATCTTCACTGCCTTGATCCAACTTCTAATCCGATTGGTAGACCTAAAAGCCTCCCCGCTCACTGACCACAGCACCTCTCGTCCTACAAGATCTTATCGTAGACCTAGGGATGAGTCGCTCGCTCAGCAAATGTCGGATGAAATAAAGGTAAACCATCAGTAAATTAATTTACACCAAATTATTCGCATAAACAATTTAGCACTGCTAACTGTTTCGTTTACTGAAAAAAGAAACCGTTTCTCTTCCTTTTTCCCGTTAAAAAACTGAAGCTGACAGTAAATTTTAGGTTTCAAATATTCTTCAAGAATACGCACGAAAAAAATACCAGTAAAATTAGAAGCCGAGATTTTACTTTCGTTTACAAGAGTTTTCTAGCGGAGAGGCAGAAATTTACTTAGGGTTTTGACAGCCGATCTTCCAGAAAACGGCATAAGACCACTGATTGACGCCGCAGAGAGACTTTAAAGCTTCCTTCAGCATGTACCCCATTGCTTGTCTCGGAAATGAAATTGCAGGTCTCGGAATCCCGTGTTCGGCAAGAAGCTAGCAAATCTTCAGATGCACAGAGAAAGAACAAAAAACTCAGTTGCGGCGACCGGAGATTTTCCAGCGAGTTCAAGTGTAAGCCCTAACTTCCACGGCAGGATCCTCTCCCCGCCTGTTTTGTCCTCAGCCCATCGCTCATCTTCCTCTGTGTGTCTAAATTTCCGGCTATCATGCTCTGGCAATCCATTCCCGATGAACGAGGAAAGTAAAAAAGAAGAAATTGAAAAAACAAAAGAGAAAGGCCACCTCACAACGCAGCGTAGAGCGTGTCAATGCGCCGCAAATGACAGCCTTTTACTACCTACACTATGCCTCAAGTCTAAGCTCACAACATTTCTCTGCATTTTCATCTTCCAGAAAGCAAAAAGAAATAGCCGAATTACAATCTTCTTTCGAAAAGTAAAACGTTCCGAGGAAATATTTTCAGGAAACAAAAACACGATTGGAGCAAGTGTTAGTTCTTCAAGTGAAACAAGGATTCTGAGTGAATGGAACCTGAGCGAGTGCGTTACTCAGAAGTGTGTCGATGTCTATCTCTCTGTCTCTATCTTGAAAGTGTTGTTTAGTGAGAGAGACCTGGCTAGGGGCGCGTTTGGCTCGTTGCTCTCTCTCCAGTTTCTTCCTCTCTCTCTCTCTCTCTCTCTCTCTCTCTCTGGTTTCCTTTTCTCAGCTGCGAGGTGGTGCTAAAATGGGCGCTGTCACATTAATCAGAGAGGGGAAGGTGCAGGTTTCAGAAACAGGCATAGATGTTTGAAATTTTTACGACCCATGCCATCCGTGGTTTTTGTCGTTTCGGGTTCTGAGTGGCGAGAGAGTGGGGAGTGGAGGTTGCTGTCAACATGACGTAACGACGTTAATGCCCTTCGCTTTTTTGGCTTTCGCGTAAAATTTCGGAAGTGGCGGAAGGCGGAGCCTCCGCCGCCCTGAGTCTTGAGAGTTGTTGCCTGCGGGTGTGTCGGAACATCGATGGCTTCGTTGAGGCGTCGCCGTGAGACGCGTGTTCCACTGTGATTAAACTATTATTTCTTATATTCAAAAAATCACATTAGATAAATATATAAATATTATCACCTCTTTATATTTTTTACAAGCTAAACCTTTTACATCAATGCCAATAAAAATTTAACACTGTCGTGGTATTTATGGTATAAATATTATCATAATAAATTTTTTTATAATATTAATTTTTATTAAATATAAAAATTATTAAAAAAATACTCAAATAATTATATTTAAAATTTAAATATTATTATTTAAATTTTTTTATTTTAAAAACTAAAAGGCCCTCAAAATATTTATCAAATTAAAAAAAAATACTCAGAATATTTATACTTAAAATATTCAAAATAAATCAAATAATAATTATTTAAAAAGATAAAAAACACTACCCAGTCTAAATTTCATTGCTTGTTTTCTCTTAAACAGGGACACTGTAACACAGGCTCCGTATAGCATGCATATAATGCCGTAAGGCAGCTATCAAATCTCCATCTAACACGGCTCATTTTTTTATTATTAAAAAATTTTAAAAAAATTAAAATAAAAGAGCTAATAAAAGACATTAGATGAAAATTTAACGACTATTATATAATATCGTATACACACCGTATAAAGCCTACGTCGCAATGCCCCTCAAATGGTTTTAACCCCACCACCCCACCCAAGCTACAAGTAAAAAAGACAAAGGCAATAAAGCCAAATAAGTAGCATGTATCAGTACCTAGCTATGCCCCAAAAATATCATACCCTTTATGTACATAAATTAAGGGCGCCCGTAAAATTCCACCGCCCCGGAGCTACGATTATTAATGGAACAAGCGTCGCTGTCCTTGTGGGTCAGCCGCCTAGCCATGTCCTCGACCACGGTACACTCATTTTTCTGCCGCAAGCCAAAGTGGTCCTGGACCTGTGCGCCCCGCCCCTACACATATTCTAGACAACACTAACATTAGGGACATTATTTGGACACTCGTACCACATATTTAAATGATATAATATTTTATTATTTTATTTATATCAAATATCTTATATATAAATAATACATTATAAATATCATATCATTTAAAAATATTTAAATAATATTTCAAACGGTTGTCCCTCTTTATTCTTGTGAACCAATTTTGCCGCTCTAGAAACCTCATTCTTGCGCCCCTGCGGCTCAGGTTTTTCATCCTCCTGGGAATTACCGCGGAAATTCCCAATCGACAGGTTTTACAGTTATAATAAAATATATTATTACAAATTTGATAGTTATAATAAAATATAAATAGTAGAAAATATTATAAATAGGTTAAGATAATAGCATTTTTATAAATTAATGGTTATTTAGAAAATTACTATACCTTCTGGCTAAATTCAAAATGAACGGGTATAGATGTGTTGCGTTTCAGATTTCGGGCTGATGTGCTGGTTTGGGCCCGTTTGTTCACCATTTTGGTGTGCGGGTTGTTCTGTAGTGGGAGGAAGCGATGGGCTTTTTGTCACGCATTCCCACAGACGGCGCCAATATTACGTTTCAAATTTTGGGGTCCAGTGTAATACAAATATTTGATTGTGTAAGATGTAGAGAGGGAGAGAAGAACACCGGGGTTCTTTTCTTCTTTCGAAACAAGAAGGAGAAGGCTCTTGAGATCCAGAAGAGAGAAAGGTTAGGAAGAGAAAGGGAAGATACTCCCACAAACTTATATTTTATAACTCTTGCATTCACAGTGAAGTATCTTCCAGGCCCTTGAGTATCGTGGTTTTTGCTTCTTATTCAAGGGGAGATTTTTCACGTAGATTTCGGTGTTCTTCTCTCTCTCTACATCTTACACCCTCAAATATTTGTGTTGCACCGGACTTCAAAATCTGAAATGCAACAAAATGGTTTAATTTTATAAATTTCACAAATAAATACATATATAATTATATATAGAAATTAAATTTGCCGTATCTGTCACCTCATTATCAATCTTTATGCAAAGGTTAATGATTCTAGCTCATGTGACGCACCTAATTACCTGCCGTGTATTTTAGTTCTTTATAAATTTGTCTTGCAATAATGTTGAATCTATTGATTAGCAATAGAGTAATGTCTGTTTATCAGTAATAAAAAAAAATAGTGATGATGCTGACAATAGTAAACAATTAATATGCATTAGAAAATATTACCTTTGTTCTGAATATTAATTCCAATAGAGAATGCACCAAATGTGAAATTTATCATGAAATGTTAATTTAATACAAAAATAACCAAAGGGCTTAAATTTAAGCTAGAATTGAGCGTACTTTATAAAATTAAAATAATTGTGACTTTGTTCTTGCTTTTTACTAAGTTACGGTAATACTAAAATATGACTGTGAAATTATAATATTTATAAACCACTGTCAATATGTGATTTTTGAAGTATGTGAGACGGAAATGTGGTTTGGTAAAATATTATGAAGGGTAAACAAGGAACTGAGAAATAAACATGATGCATCTCTAGGATCCAAATTAACGTATAAGTTAGGATGATGGGTATCGTCTTCAACGGGTTTGAATTGCTTCAAGTCCAATCTTTGTAGTTTTAAATCTCAGTCTTGTGTACTCTAATAAAATAAATTAAAGGTAAGAAATATATAAAACTTAATTTTTAATATATCCTCCAATACTCAAATCAGTGATCTTTCTCATTTGAAGAAAAAATTAGAAAGTATTGGAAGTCGAGAAAGGATCGGGATGAGTATGAATCAGGAGGTGATGGGTCTGTCACCCATGGGCCGACCCGGGATCTCACAATGGGAGAATGGATTGAAAGTTGCAGTTCAGGAGAAGGCTCCTGCGACCCAAGGTCCAAATTCACACAACCTAGGACAGTTAATCGAGACATGGGCCTGTAGAGCCACCATCCAAACGTGGCCCATAAGCACATGTCCTAGCTCATTGACTCCAACTTAGCAAACACGCCCACATGATTACAGCCTGTCATGTCAGGCTCGCCAGAAAGGAAGGCACTAATCACGGTACCCCTCAAGAAAGAAAGGCCAGTTGTGTTGTATCTAATGATTCCCTCTACAAATACCTTTTTTTCTCGTAAGAAAGGAAAATGAAAAAAAGAGAGAGAAGGAGAATTACAGAAGAGAACTCTCTCCAAGCTTACAAAAACAGAGAACAATGGAGATAACCAAGGGCATGCGATGATCAGTCTCATAGCTACCTCTCGCCATAGGCAAATCCTTCTTCCTTACCGATTATTAATCTCGACCAGCGGTTGTGCATGCCTCATGTCAGCCCTAAGCTTTCACACAGCGTGGCAGGTAAAAACGACTTGTAGAGTAGGGTGCAAAGAGCCCCCTCCATCTGCAGTCGGGAAAGAATTGGCGGGTGACTTTTCTCTTCACCATTTGTACCCAGGAATATCTTCCTCCTCCGGTTTGCCACCCCTCTATCGGTGCACTTGACAGTCATCCACTTCTTAACGAGTGCATCACTCCTCTGTTCTTATCGATCGTTCCCTCATGAGGGACACAGTCTCAAAGCCGACCCTGGCATGATGCACCACTAGCAGGCTCAATTCTCTATCTCTCAAAACCACGCCCTAACCGGGCACACTTAGTCGGAGCCTTGTCCCCCATCTCCAAACCGCCCTCTAACCGGATGCACTTGCTGAAGCCTAATCTTCCATCTCTTAAAACCGCCCCATGGTCAAGCACACTCAACATGAGCTCAATCTTTCATCTATATAAGCCACCCCTTAATCGAGCGTACTTGTTGGAGCCCAATCCTCCATCTCTCAAATCTGCTCCTTAATTAGACGCACTGAGTCGAAGCCTTATCTTCCATCTCCAAACCGCCCCCCAATCAGGCGTACTTGTCGGAACCCAATCCATCATCTCTCAAAACCGCCCTTTGACCAAGCGCACTCAATCAGAGCCTTGTCCTCCATCTCCAAGCTGCTCCTTAGCAAGACTCACTCGTCGAAACCCAATCCTCCATGTGACAGAATGGCAACCATCCTGTAATGGCCTCCGTCAATAATCTTACTTAATTTAATTGAACTAATTCATAATTAATTAAGCATATTAATTTATGTAAAAAATTGGGCAGAATTTTTTTCAAAATATGAACGGAACCATACATACAACTTGTACAAGATATTTTTAACAAATAGACCTCAAAATTTCAATTACATTCTTTCATCAACAACACATACACAACTCATACATAGGATAAATATCAATGGCATATCATCCATGACTCAAACACAGTATTTACAGCTACCATATTTGAAAAAGCACACTCTCGTGCTTTCGTTATACAAATAAGTTTCGACCCCGATAAATATAGCGGAAGCAGTAAAAAACTTAAATATTCAATAAACGTAAAGAATATTTATTTCTAGATGATATAGATAATCACGAGCATGCAAAATATAAACAAGAATAAACAACCATAAAAAGATACGATTTTGGTGACGAAGGAAAAACTCGTTACCCACGGTACATGAGAAAAATCATCCAGGCTTCAACGGTTAGGGAAGCAATACACTATAAAAATTAACTAACAGCCCGGGTGGTAACGATGCGCTAACCTAGCCGACTTACTCCCGACTTGTGATCCCTACCAAGGAACTCTTTGGATTTGTCCGCGGTAACAAAACTAGACACTTTCCGGTCTTCGCGTTAATCTTCCCTCGAACCACTTGAATTGCCGATCACGATCGAGTCTCTTTCAACTTATCGATGTCTCCAACGAAGGTAGAAGGATGGAGGTGTTTAAAAGGTAACGAGAAAAATATAGAGAAAACTAGTTAGACATGAGGCTCAATCTCGTAGCTGTTTGGTTTTCTCAAGATAAGCAATATCAATAGCATGAATAGATTTCTTCTTAAATGAGGCACGAAAATAGTCTGTCCAGAGTCCTCCTCTTTTTCTTAGAGTTCTAAAAATATAGGCAAAGTATTTATAGAGGGCTCAAATAACACGTTCAAAAATAACAACACGCTCGAGCGCGCGGCGGGCGCACGGAGAGTTTTTGGAGAAACCCTACGTGCGCTCGAGCGCAAGGCAGCGCACAGCGAGCGGGGCTTATTCGAGAAAGTGAGCTCAAGCGCGGGGGCGGCGCACAGCGAGCGGGGGTTATTATGGAAATTAAGGTCGAGTGGGTAGCGAGCTTATGGAGGGCGCGGAGGCTTCGGACAGGCTCGAGCGACTGGAGAGCACACGGTAGGCTTGGTATTTTGAATACAGAATTGCGACAACCCATAACCCGACAACGATACAACAAGACATATGGTCACGAAATATGTCAATTAGACAAATGTCTCTAACAATCTCCCTCTTTGGTAATTCCGTAATAAAATCCAAAAAATAAATAAATACAATAGAATCATGGGTTCAGACAC
>JAOVVI020009003.1:0-13864 GCA_028571085.2 Nepenthes alata
TATAGTGTATTTTTCGGTGGTTTTTCCCTTTGCTTACAAGAGGGTACTTCCACGCCAAAAACTCCCTGTGTCTTCTCGGTCTCTATTTTTATCTTGCGTATCCAAGAGCCTTGCTCTGTTGCTGTCCACTCGGTCACCGTGACTTCCGCGAGTTTTGCGCCAACACTTCCACTATAGCCATTTAGGATACATATGATAGTGATTTTCTTGTTACGTTGAAAGAACTATTAAATGATCTGTAAACGAATCATAAATTCTAATTGATCAGATCATATGTACGTTCTAATGGAGCAATTTGACACATATTAAAAAAAGATTATGCTACTATAAAAATAATAAAAAAAGGAATATTTTTGACATAGAAGCAATATAAGTTCACCTGTTTGATAGATTGTTATGATATTAGCTAAAGTAAAACATATCAAATTTGAGAATGAAGTTGATCTCATTAGGAATGGCAGATTCTAGAGATTATAAGATTTTTATCAGAAGTGAAATTATTATGATATTTGATAACTATTATTTTTTTTTATATTCGTATTTTAAAATATCAAGTTCACAGATATTATAACTATTAGTTTCTTTGTATATGAGTTTTATCCATAAAGTTTAAGTCGATTGGATATCAATATTTGTATGTTATATTAGCTGGGGCTTTTAGATTATAAATAATATCTACACATTTAAATAAAGCTCGGTAACTAAGACTATGCTCCTGTACATGCTTAAAGCCCACATCTTTATACCAAATCAATACATCAACTATTGAAAAATAATTCAATCCTAGACTTAGTAGGTAAACTATTTTTCATCATTATCAATTGACCTTCTCCTTAATAATCCTGAGCGATCCTCCACGGCAACAACATTGCTGCATTCGAGCTCACGTAAAAGCTACAGAATCATTCTGACAACATCGTCAGTCGACCATGTCTCTTTCAAAACTTATTGGAAGCCTAATAATTACCATTCCTGAAGCCTTCAGCTCACAGCTCTTCTATGACAGAAGCAGCTGCACTTTTTTTTCGTGGCTAAGGCGATTGTTAATTGCACTCATCGTCACATTTGCTGCTTCATCCTGTTTAAAATCAAAAGTCTGACTTCTGGATCTAAAATGGCTGAAAATCATTAGAGAAATTCCAATTAAAGAACTCCCGATTTGGGTGTGCTTCCGTTACCAGCCTTGTAAATGATGATGGAGAGAAAGTTGCTCAAGATATTCGACACCTTTCACACTCTTTGCCGTTCACAAAGTTTCAGTATCTTCTCTGGCCTATTGGCAGTTTGTCTTGATGGAAAAGAATTTCCATGAGTTCCCTTCACAGACCTAAAATCTTCCGGTCCGACCATATATCTCCTTGACAAATTTGGATCATTAAATTCAGCTGGATTTCTATTCAGGGCGCAAAATTCTATCCGAGGGGTCGGAAGAACGGTCCTCACATCCGGTCGCATATCTAATTGATAATGGTTGGTCAAATTCTTTGTTACGTGCACAGGAGGAATGGTGGAATGATAGCTTTCTATGTACCTTTGATCTCGTGGAGTAAAGGAGATGGGACTTGTAAAACCAGAGCATTTTCCAGGATTCCGTTCATCTTGATTTGGAGAAGCAAAGGAGCGAGAAGCTGTAGGATTGGAAGCGTAACAAGGATGGGGTTTCTCTGGAAAGAAGGTTTTTCCGCCATGGTCAAGTGATGGGTATCTTCTTGAGCTAACTCCAGTCTTATTATATGCCCCGAAATTATGGGCAGCAGTGAATTGATTGTGCTGTTCATGAGGTCGAGAAAGCGGCCATTTTAGAAACTCGGAGTTTCCTTCCACAGCATAGGGCATAGGCGTTGGCCTCGTCTTTCCTGCGTGCATGAGGTTCAATAACTGCATAGCGCTTGAATGCTCTGCCATTTTTGTGTTCCAAGAACTTGAGTGATTCGTACTCTGCTTCTCAAGGCCTATTGGAACTTCATTCAGGTTGAAAATGTAATGATCATGGATGACTTTCCGCTTATCTGAACTTTGTGACAGGATTGCTGTGTCACCGGCCAACTCACCGTTTTGCTGAGAAGCAGCCAGACATCTATTGGACGACCCAACGCCCTGAAGAAAACCATGAGGGTACATCTGAGATGAAGTATTTCCACTCCACTTGTGGGAGTTCAAATGAAGAGAAGAAAATCTTGGGTCACTCGGCTTGTGCTCTTGGTATGACACTGCAGACCCAAAGCGGCCCGAATCTTCGATGAACTCCATGCATAACGGGAGTTTTGTGTACCAGGCTATCCTATTTTTAGACATGTGCTCTTGGTAATGGTATTGTCCCGACCCACTAAACCTACCCGAGGGATAAGCTTCCATAGGACAGCTGATATTGAAATAGGCTGTGTTCGTTCCAGGGAAATTTTCAACCGATAACTTCTGTTTTAAGGACGTTGCATCATCGAATCCACTAATTATGCCATTTCTTGCATTACTAGATTGAGCCCCCTGAGTCCCGGGAAAATGCTCCCACCACAATCTTGGCATCCCGAGAGGCCTAACTCCATATGAGCTGCTGCTGCTGCTGCCGCCGCTGATTGGCCTTCCACTTTTCACATGACTCTGAGATGAGAAATGTTTATCAGTTGTGCCACTGCCCCGCCTTTCGTGCTGATGCTTTGCCATGAGCTCAACTATGTCCATAGGTATGTCATCTGAATGTCTCTGCTCAAGGACTTTATCATCTATTGGGATAGTATTTATATCAATATCCTGCATGTGCCCATCAACATTAGTTGTCATCCCCTTCTTCTGCATACAAATAGACACCAATATGTAAAATTTTATTTGAGAAAGAAATAGTGGATTTCCTAGTTATTGGAATCAAAAGTCAGCCCTCTGTTCAGTATGCTGGCTGCTCTCTTGTTATGTCGTCGAGCTCTCCAGACGTCTTACTTGATGATAAAGTGTTTCTAAGCTTCATCATTCGAAGATCAATTCTGTTTTGTAAGATTGGGGATTCAAAGCTCAAACAAGATTTTATTTCTAATTTTAATCTTGATAACGTAAAACCATTAGACTGGTTACGATGGTTTCTTCCATCTACACTCACAGCAGGTTTGATACTCAAAGATTGAAGAATCTTAGCCCATATACCCCTTTCATCTACAAAATGGATATAGTGACATTTATAGTAACCTTAGTCTTCAAACTGGAAAATTCAAACGTTAAAAGGAACCGATACGACATATTTGAAAAAAAAAGGATTGATGCAGACAAACCATTATGATGAATTTGGTAAAAGAACAAGATATGCAAATGGAAACAGGACAAGTTCTTGCAAAAAAAAATCAAAAACAGAACATCTTGGGCTAAATGCGGATTCAACAGAAGTAAATAACAAGCATTACCATATGCTCCAGCGAGGGAACATCGCCACCTTCAACCTCAGGGATCAATTTTTGCTTCCCCTTTGAATTTAAGATTTGACAGGTACTTCTCTGTCTGCTGACATCAAATAGGCCTTCCATCAAAGGAGCAGTAACTGCAGCAGTAACAGGAGTGCTTGAATCTCCGGGCTTTTTATTCTGCGCATCGTCTCTCACAACATGATCGTCCACGGGAATGATGTCGAAGGTAAGAAATAACCCATCTCGATCGGGAGAATCTCCTGTCGTATCAGGAAAACGATGAAATGGTCTCTCAGCAGACCCATATCTTTCAGGTTGACTTCGAACATGGTCGGAGACGGTCTGGGAAAATTCTGCATCTTTCATGGCAGTCAAGTGTTCTCTGGGCTTAAGATTTTTCAATGGAATCATAGGAGTCTGCTCTTTTCTGGTTCGAGGCATCTTCTTTTTCTTCAAGCTAGACACAAGAGTACTTATCTCCGTGTTTTCTTCATTTCCGTTGGCTGTGGCGTTCTGCCTTGAGAGTGAGGAAGAACCTCCGTCGTCTGCTTTCCTCTTCTCGGCTTTCTCCCCAACATCTCGATTTCTTTCTAGGGCAAGTTCACAGCGAACCTTTGCCGCAGTTTTTGATATCATTTCATCGGACGTATAATCCTCTGTCCCAGAATCAGAATTCTTGGCACTCTGGATGGTATCTTCATTGTCAAAATCGATGGTCCTGATCTTTCTGGTTCCTGTACTTGAATCCTTAATAGCAAGTGACCTGAAACCCTTATCGTTTAGAGTCTTCCTTCTCCTTTTCTGGCTACTTAACTGGAGACCGCCATTTTCATTGACAAGAGCTTCCCCTTGAGCGACAGACCGTAAAGCATTGTCTTTTCCGAATTGCTCTGTGTTTCCGTTCTCTTTAAGACCCAACAACTCACTCAGCGACCGCGTCTTTCTAGTCTTCGGACAACGGGCAGAACTTAAATCGTCATCTTCATCATCACGGGGATTATCTGCAACAGCGATCTCATCTATGTCGGGAGTTACATCATCACAAACATTCAAGTCGGGCAACGGAATTAAGCGACCTTCGGTAGCATTGACAGCCTGAGCAGTCACACCAGCCAATTCGATTGCTGATACATCGATCTGTTGGCTATCAATAGAAGCCTTTCTTCCTAAGAGATGCACAACAGGAAGATGGTCATCCTCACAACTGGAATTCTGAAGCTGAGATTCAAATGTCCCATCGCATTTCAATTTGGAAGCAACTGATGCGAAAAGAAGAAGAATTATTATCAAAATTTTTCATAATATCTAATCAATGATGGGAATTAGCTGCGCGTACCCGAGTTATCAGCTTCCAAGACATCGGAAGTTGGCCTCAGAAAGCCTTGGTTTGTTTCTTCTGCCAAGCCACTTCCCAACCCTGAGACAACAGAGACACGGATTACTCTGATGTTTTCTGAGGTTAATTAATATCAGAATTCTTGGGGAAAAAAGACAGAAATTCTGTGGACACCTTTTCCATCCTCCTCACGGTTTCTCTCGCCAATATCGGAATCGAAAGTACTAGCGTCATGATTCGGTGATTTATGAAAGTCTAGCCTCGAAGTTCGCCCGATATCTTTCGACGACACTAATCCTGGGCCAGCATCCTGAACTAACTTCCGAGATGATATAACTGTACATTTGCTGCCACTGTTGCAGTGATTCGGCGGCATCAAGAACTCTCGTGTGATCCCTTGTGATCGACTCTCTTGGAGGCATCTACTGCACTGCCACCATCTGAATTTCGGAACGTCTATAGGAGGCAGCTCGTAAGTTTTATCCATGGAGTCATTGTCGTCACCATCAGAAGCAAACGGGAAGCACTTTTTCCAGTCCCTCTTCCGGACATCGGCTACATACCCACTGCATGCACACCATGTAGCTACCGGTAGTTGTACGGGAGATATCTTTTTGTTTTGAGAAACAAAAGAAACAAGCAGAAGTCTTCTTCCACAGAAGGAACCCGCCCAAAAAAATAGTGAAAAGGTAACAAAAGGTTCTTGACATCGTAAACAAAAAGACAATATATATATATTAAAAAAAAAGAAAGTATTGGACCCCCAAGGTAATGGTAGAACAGTTATAGTATGATTTGACAATTATAAAATTAAATCTTAAAATAATTTCTTACGTAATTTAAAGTAAGATTATACATTGAATCTAAAAAATAGTTTGACCCTTGTATTAACCTTACGTATATAAAGAATTTTTTGTGCCTTTCGCAATATATCAAAGAAGAAAGCTTTCACAAGATATCATGTACAATTATTCTGCAAATATATCATTTAGTTGCAACGTATCTATACCATATTTGCAGTATATTGTAATTGAATATCAAACATATTTACAAGAACCTTGCTTTGTACCAGGAATGTGAACATAGGCCACAAAATAACACCCCCTCTAAAGTGCAAGAATAATTAATTAAGCATTATCATCTAAAGAAATCAAAACACGTTCAGCTCAGCCTGTAAAACTCCACAATGAGTTCTAAGCAGCAGCAGGTATGAACTATCTCACCGTATGGAGAAAGGATTGCAGCTTTCCGAAGACTCATGGCCAGACGCGATATCTGTGTTCCTGGAAGGAACAGTGGAGTCGCTTCTGTGTAGATTCTCCTCCACCGCAACGCTCCCCATGCTTAATCTATAAACTGAGATTATAACGCTCATATATCAGATTCAAATCCGCATGCGATTCTAAACAACATGACAGATCAAAGGACCGTCCAAGAGGAAATTAGTTCAAACTATCAAGTTAAACAGACTAGCTTTAACAGAGAAACAAACTTCAAAAGTTAAAGTCAACGGTAAATCATGGTCCAGGTTTAATTATAAACAGTGGAATCATCATGTCAGATTGTAATCGAGATTGTGTTCGTCGATACTCCTACTCGTAGCTCAACAGCAATCTTCTTCTTTTATTGCAGAATACATCACATTAGACTGAAGGTATTATAAAGGATAGGTGCTATTAGATATTTGCAAAATATCTCTTTTTCTTTTAAAAAAAAATAGCAGAAAAATTTACAAAACTCTATGGAAAATAGCTGGATTTCTATACTGCACAAGTGCCTGTATCCTACACTTGTGCTCCTAGGTGAGTAAACTGTCTCACTACAACGATTTGCTTATCTAAGGGAACTTTCGAAACTGTCATGCAAATCTCGATGCAGATCTAATGGTTATAACTCTGGGTATCGTAATCATACAACAACTTCATAATACCATGCATTTCCCATGACACTTTTTTTGTTTTTTTTTTTCAACGAACCACCCATTTCTCTGTACCTTCAACTTGAAAGATATGTCAGAAACCCTAGAATCCATGAATTAAAATCATGAATTAATTTTGCAACCAGTAGAAACACACCGGAACAAGCAAACTGAAAAAGCAAAAAGGTGAATCCCTCATCTCTGAACACAAATTAAACATATATATAATTCGTTAATTCCATCATAAACCAATGAACCTAGAGAACAAGTTCCACACACCCACGTCAAATCTCACACGAGATACATCACAATTGTGATTAAGAACCCATTAGGGTTTATTTGAAATGGAAAAACTATAATTTCACACATAAAATTACGAAACCAGCTAAATCCCTTAATTTCATACCAACAAACAGCCCACTTTCCCAGCACAAACAATCGAGCTCATGAAGCTTCTAGCGACACCTTTATCAGAACCATAAGCTTAAACTAGGGTTTACCTGAACTTACCTTCAAAGTAGAGAAATTTTAGGGTCTGGTTTGGAAATATTTCGGGCACATGAAATAATCAGCGGGTCTTCTGTTCATAGGCACAACAATCGCGGTTAACTCAGCTGAAAACGAAACGAAGGAAGTAAAAATAGACCGGCGCAACTAACACTAACAAAGAACCTTCGACGTACAATTCGCCTCAAATAAAAACAAGCTAACAAAAACAATCAATTAACGACTCAGTTCAAGAGTCCGAAACGACGTCGTACGAACCAGATGCAAAAGTAATCAGAGATGGGGTAGAAGAAACCTGGAAAAGTTGAAAAATGATCGATCAATTTGAGGGTGACTTCGATCTGAAACGGCGTCGTCTGAGGGGAGTATTAGCAGAGAGCCGCGGGACGAAGGTGTTGGGTTGAAGCCCAGTAGGGTAGAAGCTCGGGATTACGGAATTCAACGGCGAAATCCAAGCAAACCCTATCGATTCCTCAGGAAAAGGGATAGGAAAAGGGTATACGGTCAAGTAAAAGACCAGGAGGGAGAGAGAGAGACACAGAAGAGAGAGAATTCTGTGCTTTTTGAGCGTCCTTGAAAGGTGGTTTTGCTGTATAGAGCACACGTCCCCACATTTTAATATCAATCAATGACGATGGCATCAAATCTAACGATGTGGCATATCTCATGTACATCATACCACATGCATCATCAGACACCCATCCATCCATGTGAAGAGAGAGAAATACCGAGGAGAGAGAGGAGCGTCTTTTGTTTTTGAGCATCGTCGGCAAGGTAGGGGACATTTTAAAAAAATAAAGCAACTTATTCTATTTATTTTTATTATTTATTCTTAAATAAATATATATAATCTAATTACTTTAAAATAATTAATTTTAACTAACTTTTGAAATTATTAAAAAAATAATTAAATTATAATTATTTATTTACAAATAAATAGTTTAGATATAAAAATTGGCGGAGAAAATTTTAACATTTTGGTTTCCTTTTTTTTTTATATTTTTGACAAAATCTCAAGATTAATTTTATTTTCGCTTACATATACACACAGACTTTTTCTAGTGAAATTGAAATTAGCAAAAGTGAAAAGCGTAATTCTATTTTAAGCATAATATATTAATAATAATACTAAGCTAATAAAATAAATCAAGTTTTATTAAATTATATTATAAGTTTTTACTACATTAAAAAATATTTACTTCGACAATATTAACAAGACTTTAACACGTATTATAGATAGGAGTATAATATTTAAATTCATAAATAGTAAAATCAACTACACAATAAATTATTTTTTTTTTTAAAAAAAACAGATGATCAGATAAGAATATATAGATTAGTGACTTATGTGAAATTTTTCCAAAAATAAAAATTAAGACATTTATAAAGAAGACATAATGTCAAAATTTTACAATTTTCAATAACTAGTTTTGACATAATCCAATTTGATAATCAAAATTTGAATTTTGAGTTGGATGAGAAAAATTTAGCAGATAATATTTAAAACTCAAAAAAATTACTTAAAAGATGTATTTTTAAACTTTTTTTATTATAAGGTTAAGATTTAATAGATATTAATATCATAAAAATTATTTTAAAATATTAAATTATTTATTATTAATTTTTTATTTAATAGTATAAATGTGAGATATATTAATTATATGATTTTATGGAAAATGTACGTCCAAAATTCAGCCTAAATGCGTAAGAAAATCCTAACCTATTTCCTTACGATCTCATCTGCATCCGCATCCGCATCCGCATCCGTTACGATTTATTTAAACAATTATATAACAAGCCAAAGGACAGAGTCGGGATTGAGAAACCCTAGATACGTGTTCCGAGCGTGCACCCGACGCGCAGTTTTGTCCGGTTGTTTTCGTGGTAGCTGTCTGCCTCATCGCGGTACAAGATGCCCTCCCCACAAATCTGTAGCCTGATTGGTACGTCGAGCACACGCTGGCAAGAAAAGGTGGGGCTGATTCCTTCCGCCAGACACTATATATGGGGTAACCCTAATTCTCTGTCAAGTTAAATCCAGCCGTAGATCTCGGCCCCATAAAATATAGTACGTTTGATAAGGGTGAATTTGATTTTGCCTTCTGAAGCTAAGCTTGCAAAAAACAAAAAAAAAAAATCTTCTTCATCAATGATCACGGTGATTTTTTTAGATATTCTTGAATAACTCTTTTTTATGATAAAAAATATATAACATTATTTTAACTTTTCTACGATTTAAAAAAATTTCAGTAAATTTTAAATGACATAAAATTAAAATAATTATACTTAGGCGGCAATTTTTATACTGATAAAAACTCTAATAATGACACAAAAAATAATAAGCTGTTAAAATGACTGAATAATAGAAAATTTATGTATCAACTTCATTCTTAATTAATAAGAATGTTACCCCCATAATGTTTTATATAGTAACGAGCCAATGCATGATGATTCGTGTTTTTATATTTTTTATTTCAAATCGGTTATTTATGAATTTTAATTTTGTATTAGTTAGCTTTTTTTTTATATATATGGAATTTCTTTTAACATATATATTAATCGCTCGAATAAAAAATCTTGATAATTCAATAAATATAAGTTCATTTTTTTGAAGGGTCAAAGTTATAAAAGTTTTTCATTTAATATCATTCTATATGAAGGCATACGTCACCCTAAATACTTAAGTGATTCAGAGTTTGGCATTTTTGTGTATGTTCAACCGTGCCAAGTTTCATCATACCACACTTGTGGACATGTAGAAAATGTGTAATATATATCTATTTCTTCATAGTATACCTTTTATAATATATAAACACATTTTCTCTATAATAAAAAAATCAATGGATACAAAAATACCAATCTATGAAAATATAACATATAGTTTTTTTTATACAATATACATACATATATACATATATATATATGTGTTATCAAATATACATTTTTGTTACTCATATGATTTTTATTTTAATTAAGTCTATTAAAATATTGTTATTCAATACACCGCGTTATTATTCCTTTTTAATCTACATGTAAACAAATTCAAATTTCCCTCATATTTATTCCTTTTAGATTTTGATCAAAAACCAAGGAAAAATGAATGCATTTTTATAAGGATGCATATCATATAGATCATGGAGTTTAGGGCTGAACAAAAAATTCTAAGTTGTTCAAATAGTTTAAAATCAAGTCAAATCAAACTATTAATGATGATTTAGCATTGGCGTGGTTTGGTTGGGGTTGATTTTTTTATCCAATTTGTTTTTTTTTAATTATATATATATATATATGTTCTACTGTAAATAAAATTGTATGGAGATATTTAATTCTACTGTATTTTAAAATTGATTTTTAATACAATTGGCTAAATTATTAATCATTAATAACTTCTTGCCACGTAAAAATGGATTAAATTTTTTATTTATTCTTGATGTTGGCCGTATTTTTAGTAAATTTTTGCTGAAATTTTATATGAGTTTATTTTTAGTATTTTTCTTCTAGATATTATATTTTATCATTTTTATGTATTTTTTTATTAAATAGTATGTTATAAAATTTCCCATCAGAGTACTTTGAACCAAATTTAAATTTGAAATTAAAAAAAATTGATGAATAATTTTTTACTTAGAATATAGTTTTATATTTCTTTAGTATATATTTTTTATCATATTTGTTACATTATTTTAGAACATGTTTAAAATATTATTATTTATTTACTTTAGTTTTTTATATCATATATAAGATTGAACAAATAATTTTTAAATAAATTAACTTAATTCTATAAGCCATATAAGTTATTCAAATTAAATTAACCTATACAGTGATGATTTAAACAATATATCTCAACTAATAATTATGTTTAATTTGATAAAACTTTAAATTATAACACAGTGTTTAATTGTAAATTAATTTTCAATCCGCACAAAATTTAATCGTATCCACTATTAATCAAATCAATTAATCCTTACGGGGGGGGGGGAAAAAAAAAAAAAAAACCTGTCTTCTACTTAGCGTAGAGTGACTGAACACACAAGCGACCACGTACAGAGTGGCTGAACATAACTAAAAATAATATTTAAATATCACAAATGTTAATCAGTAAATTTGCTACGGACTATTGATTCAGCTCTTCGATTAATGATGAAATAATCGTTGCTCCATTTAGCTGTCACCAGTGTTAATGAACAATGGTTTACAATGCTAATGCAAATAAGCCCCTAAAATTTTTCACAAATTAATTAGAGTTATGTGGCTGTTAAATCCCAAATATCCATATTTTATAAACTTTAGAAAAATCATATTTTCCATAGCAAGATCTGCTTTTGGGGAGCCTACCACTTTAAAAATATGGTTGATAACTGATAAGTATTGTATCCGATAGTTTAAAGAAATTGACTCAAAATAATTCTAAGCTGAAGAATAAGTCTTAGTGACCCAAACCACATTCGCGACCTATTTTAGCCAATACGTTTAGTAGTATTAAACGGTTTGATTTTGCAAGGGAGCCAGAGTCAACTTAATGACCCGAGTGATTTTCCATTTTCATCTCAAGATAACGACCTCGGGCATTTGTTAAAACCACCGTCTAAATAAAATTTTATTCATCCGATAATTTTCTAAACGGTTGATACGGGGAATCAGTCATCGCTCAATTTTTATAAAAATCTCTCATCTTCAACAGAAAAAGTGATCGATCACTCAATATTTTTTCGGATAGAAAAAAAAATATAATTTTAAGATGCTAACAACGTACCACACGCACTCTCTCTCTAACAAATATATATTTATAAGAGCGTAAACTCTCAAACAAAAAGATACCCATTTTGCACAATCTATCTTTCTTTTATTTTAAGAAAAAATATTAATTTAAGTGTCAAAAAATGAGTCTTATAAATTTTTTAATTGTATTTTATAACTGTACAGAATTTAAATTAGAAACGTATGGAGATCAAGCAGAATTCACGCTTGACGAACAAAATTTAGATATTATTATCGGTATAGCAATCTAATCAAAGCCGTTTATGTGCTGATTAAACGGTTTTTATTGTTTAATATTAATTTAACTGTTATAGTTAAAATGATAAAATTATATAATCGAAAAGCTGCACGATCAATTATGAGTGACTTGTTGCTTGGGAGTGGCGGCCTCCTTGCTATTTGGGTGACCAAAACTTAAGTTGCAAGAGTTATGATGGAGAAATTATGTGGCAAAGGAGGGATATATTTGTTACTAAATAATTATTTAAAAATAAATATTTCAATAACTAATTGTTGATAATACGTTAGAAGAAGAGTAATGATAATTACATTAATCAAAGTAATACTGACAAATTAAAAATTATGCGGGATTTATGATGGTAATTTTATTTATTGATAAAAAATGGAGATCACCACTGCCACCGCTGCCGTTGTAAAAAGGCTTGGATTGCTTGTTATATCTATTCCATCAAAATCCTTTTTTTTTAAAAATTTATTCTAATGTATTTATATAATTTGACGTTATTTTAATCAAATAAACAAAAACACTAGAAGGTAAATAGAGAGTAATCTTAACTTGGCCCGCCAGTAAATGTATTGTTCCTGTTATAAATTTGACTGGGCCTTTTTTCACTGCAATTTCGTGCAAGCAAATCCTCTAAAAATAAAACATATTAATTACATTTCTTAATAGTTTGTTTGAAAGCATTTGGACGAGACCTTGGCCATAAATAATAATATTTAATAATTTAGATGATATTATACTATTAAAAAATTATGAGTTCTACCATTTATACTGAATGTATTATAAATATGCTTTTTTAGTTGTTGGATCAATCATCCAATCACTGAGATTATATATTTAAAAAACTAAAAAAATAGGCTAATATTTTTATTTTTAATTATTTTTATAATGTAAATATCTAAAAATATATATTTACAAAAATAAAATAATGATGGTTAGATCATTAAAATTAAAAAGTAGAATAAGAAAAATTAATGATAAGAACAAAACTATAAAATTATTATTATTACTACTACACTTTTAATAGTTTGCCTTCTTCAATTTGATCGTCCGCAAAATTTTAAATTTGATTTTATAAATTATCATGCCTTTTTAGATTAATACATTTCTCTCAAGAATATTCACTTTACGATCATCTTAAACAGAAAAAAGAAAAGAAAAGAGAGGAGTCAATTATTAGATAAATATAAAATCGTTTCGGAAAGCAATATAATAAACTGGTTAAGTTACAAAAAATTAAAATAAAGTAAACTTAAGAAAATATTCTATTTTTTCTATTTTAAATTTTAAATTTTTTTATACTTTCTTCTTCGAATGTCATAATGGTATCCGTTCTATTTTGCACATACACATTCTATCATATAAAAATCTTGAAATTTGTTTTTGCTTACATTTTCTGTACTTATATAAATTCTAAAATTAAGTCTGCATTACATTTATATCTTAAATACAATATTTTAACGAATAATTCCATATGAAATGAAATTTAGAATTTTGGGATTAAATTTTTAAAAATAATTTGACAAATAAAAAAAAAAAAAAAAAATTGGTCAGCATTTGGACAAAGGTGCCGTAACAAATATAGCAGTGGGTACTTGGACAATAATTACTAATTTGTACAACGAAAAGGAAAAAAAATATATAAATATACGGAGAGAGAGAGAGAGACGTACAAAGAGAAAGTGACTGTGATCCGTACCTGTCAATTGCAGCAA
>JAOVVI020009004.1:0-13864 GCA_028571085.2 Nepenthes alata
GGACTTATCGCCATGATTCATATATTTATTTCTTAAAGTTTAAAAAATTGATGATTTTAGTTATCACATCAAGTTAAGTATGGACCAAGTGGGAGAATGTGGGCTTCATCCCAAAATGGTAAGCCGGCCCAAGCCGCTGAGTAAGCCTTGAGCCGGCCCACGAGCCGCCAAGCCGCGAACGCAACTGGCTTCAGAAAGCCGTTTTCGAGCGGTATAGCAAAATCGTTTGTTTCGTATTTCTCGATGGATTTGTAACCATTTGGCGTTAAACTCAGTTAATTGCTGAAGTATTTGTGGTCAATTAAGTTGTGATAACTCTCCCATTAAGATAATTAATCAATTTTGGCCGGTTTGAGCACGAAATGCTCGGTTGAGGTGGGTGATGATTTCGCCTATAAATTGAGCCCTCTGACTTTGTCCATGGCATCCAACTCAAGCAATACACCATCTAAACGAGTGAATGAGTGTCCAGAAGAACGGAGCCGGTCCGAATCGAACGTCCAAAAACAAAGCATCAAATGACTGGAGGTATAATAATCGATTTTAAATTTCGCTTTTATAGTTATTTTAGCCACATAATTTTTAAGAGATGATACTTGAAAGTGCCCGAGGCCTAGTTGAACCAAGCCGAATCCTAAACAAAATTGCTAGCTAGAAACATATATTCTTTTTTTTTTTTAGTGACAGCTATGCATCAAATATCATTGACATATTTTTGATAAAAAATAAAGTCTAAGTTTAACTTGACTTTTATTTAAACTTTACAGTTTTATTTAAATATTTTTAACTGTTAGAGTTGTTCATTAATTTAGTTTATTATCAATATTTTTTGTAAGTTGAGTATAATCAAAATTAAGAAATGTATTTTTATATCTATTTTGCATTCATGATAAAGGAATATTTCGTTCTTATTTTTTATTTTTATGTTTGAAAATTTCCTATGAAACTGCTAAAGTACATATTTTTATCCACTTTTAATAAATAATAAATAAATGAATAATATTTTTATGAGTAATATAAGATGAATATACAATATACATATCTAATATTTCAAAAATAAAGGAGCATAGATAACACGTTGAGTTGGTTAATATAAATAATACAATTATAGAGTACAATAAATAAATTTATTTCCTCAGTTTTAATGTTTTCATGACTTATAAAATACAGAATTATAACCTTATGATGAAAAATCATAACCGAATTTATTATTCCTGCTTTTACCCAAAAAAAATATTTATTATCTAATATAACCAACATCCTCTCATAAGGTCATCAATTTTCTCCAGTAAAATATATAAATAAAAAATATTTACTTTTCTTTAATAGATATATATCTTTTGGAATAAATTTTCTACTTTTATTTCACATTTTCTCCAATTTTATATATATTTTTAAGTTATTGGGTTATTTTCTGTAGAATTTGAGGGAACTTAACGTCTCATAAATATAGAAAGTTTCATTCCATATATTATAATTATTTATTTTTAATAAATAATTATAATTTAGTAATTGTTAAAATTTTAATTATTTAAAATTAATTATTTTAAAATAATTAAATTATAATTATTTAAATAATTAAGGTATAAATAATAAACCACCCATTACCGTCTTATCCACCTCGAGATGAGGGATGCTAATGTCGCGGCCTTACCGGTTGGATTCAATTTAACGGCCACGAGGTTAGCCTATCAACTTCTTGTAGCTTCGTTGTTGACTTTCTTACACATCCTGCATACGTACGGTACCAAGCTTGGCTTTTCTGCCAAATTTTAGGGTTTCCATCGTCGTCGTGGTCTCTGTCGCTCTCTCTCTAATTCTCGGTGTTGTTAGAGAGTCAGCTTTCCAGATAAGGGTTTCCATCTTTTCCTTCCTCTCTGTCGAATTTTCTTGTCGTTTGAAAGAGTCAAAAGTTTCGGGCAAAAGAGTTTCCTCCCAATTTCAAAAAATCCGCTATCGTTCTTTGCTGTCAACGACAACTTTTCTTTCTCTGTTTTTATTTTCTTGGATTTATTATTCGCCCATATTAGGGGGTTATTTCGGTGCCTCCTCATCAATTTTCCTTCATCCATTTGAAGAGTTCTTCAGCTTGTAAAATAGTTGGGTTCTGCTTATTCACTGATCATATAGGATAATTTTGAGCTTGATTTTGCTGTTTGAAATTAAGCTGGCTGGAAAATTTCCATTTCTCCCGCCTTTAGTCGAGAAGGGTACGATCTTTTGCCTGTCGAATCTCATTTCTTGTTTTTTTCGCTATATATGCTATGTGCTTTATTGAGAATTTATTGTGATCTTTGAGCTACGTTATTTGAATATCTTGGCATCCCTTTAACAAGCTGGAGGAGTTTTTCTGGGTGGGTAGTCGGGAAGATCTTGAAATTTTACTGTTCAGTTGAGTTTAGTTGAAGTTCTTCACATGGAGAGCAGGAATAGGCCTAATGAATATTTGGGTGTGAACAAAACGGGGAAGAACATCAGAAAGAGTCCATTACACCAACCCAATTTTGTCAATAGTAGTAGCAGTAATGCTACCACAAAGCAGCAACCTCAACCTCAACCCCATGTTTACAATATTAGCAAGAATGATTTTAGGAGTATTGTTCAGCAACTCACTGGATCACCTTCACAAGAACCTTTGTTGAAACCGCCTAGTAATCCTCCAAAATCCCCAAGTATGCGGTTGCAAAAGATTAGACCTCCCCCATTAAAACCTTTTATCCGTCCTCCAATTCCACCCATGGTCCCAGTTCAAGCTCCTGTTCCACCTCCTGCAGAGAGACCGGCTGTGTTCCCTGCACAAGTCCCTTATGGTAATAACTTTGCTGGACCACCACCTCAATTCGGCCAACCTTCAGCCAGAGCTACATACCCATTGGCACCAACTGATTCAGCTTGGGTTAATCCGGCATTGTCTCCTATCTCAGCTTTTATGCAACAGCTTCAAAGCTGTATTAATGATGGTGGACCTAGAGCAACCCAGGATCAGCTACATTTGTTACCGCAAGTTTCGAGCCAAGTTCAAGCTCAACATCAATTGCAACCAAAAGTTATTGGGCGAGACCAACTCCAGCTGCCATCTTCGGGCCTGCTTCCTAGTCCACACATGCCACCTATGCCTTCTCCAAGAATGAGTGGTTCTTCCTTTCTACCATCACCTACCTCTCAGTTCTTTTTGCCTTCACCGACTGGTTTCCTTAATTTGATTTCTCCAACCCCCAGCTCACCATATCCTCTTCTGTCACCTGGGCATCAGTTTCCTCCATCCCCATTTGGCCAAAATTTCTCATTTACACCTACTCCTCAGCCTGGAATATTGGGTCCAGCACCTGTGTCTCCGATTTCTCCAGGCATTGGGTTTCCACTTTCACCTTCTGGGTTTTTCCCCATCTCAAGTCCAAGATGGAGGGCCCAATAGTTTCGTGTAATGTTGGAAATTTCTTTCATGCAAGATGTAGTGGTCTATGTAAATGTTTTTTGCAAGGATTGGAGAAATTATCAGGGCACACTTCATCAAAGTTCTGAAATGAAGAGATGGACAGAGCTGTATGCTCAAAGGCAAGATTTGACATCCAATAGAAGTTTGTTGTGTAAGCAATCTAGTGAACTGCTTTATTTATTGTAATTTTACTCTGTTTTTGTTTGAATATTTTTTAGTTTGCTGGTTTAGAATGTGTCTTATGTACTATGTCATCAATAATTGGACAGAGGGTTTAGCCTTTTCCTACCTATTAATTGCAGATAAGTAGTCTTGCCATAGATTCTGTCATTACTAATTGACTGTTTATGGAATCATATAGTTAGATGCTTACCTGTGAAGCAGAGGTCTTGTAATTCTATTGTAATGAATGAATCAAGAGAAAATTTGTAAATCATTTTTTTTTTTCAAAATAGCTTCTGCCACTATTTTGGTAAAGAGGATGCGATGAAACAATATCTCAGTACATGTCTTCCACATCTTGGGATCTAGGGAAAGTTAGATATACATAATGTTACTCTATATTGCATAGAAGATGTTCTATGGTTTGAACCTGTGACCTTGGGTTACAATGAAGCAACTTTAGTGCTACGCTAAAGTGACTATTACTCGTCTGTTGTGTCATAACATGATGATGGATGCTTAAGCATTTTTGTGACTACTCCTGAACATGGGGCCATGGATTTTGTAGTTGCTGATGGAGTGTCTACGGAACCGAAGCATAGATGCTTGTTACGCAGAGATCTTGTGCTTCTGTTATACCGGAGGAAAAAAAGGAAATTTTAGTTCCTTTTTATTACTACTTGAGACCTGATTTTTGTGAGTGGATCTAGTGCAATACTTCAATGATCAACTGCTTATCTTTGCATGTAAATTTATGACCAGCTCAAATTGGCAATTTTGTTAATTAAAATCTTGTGAATGTAGATGGATTAAAAACAATCATATAATTAAAAGAGTAGCTCAGTACTAATGGGTTGCACATTATTGGTTTGGAGAGAGTCAAAATGTTACTTAGTATTGCCGCTACATTATAGAGGTATCTTTCTGTAGTTTGAACTGCTAACCTTCAAGATGCAATGTATAGCATTATGGCTGCATAAATGCTTATCTTTTTAAAAGCATATTACATATACCAAAGAGAGAGAGAGAGAACACTAAGGGATCTGAAATAAGGATGGTGACTTGGTTTAACTATGTGCAATTAATACATTGGTGGGTTAGTTAGAAATTGCACATATTGGGTATGGGATAGCTAAGGGGCTCATAAAACCAATCCCATCAAGTGCAATCTGAAGTTTTGTTAATGTAGATGTTTTTGATTTACTTTGATGTTTCCATTGTTACAATGTTATTGTTTCAAGTTTCTATAGTTTCAGTTTTGTTCTTACTTTAGCATTGTTTTTGAGAGCCTCCTTGGTGCTCATTTAGGCCCAGGGATGGTGCCTTTGCTTGGGTGACACTTAAGTGAGCACCCAGAATAAGTGTCCTGGCGCATGCCACTGGGTGCATTGAGACTTTGAGTGACTTAGGTAACAAGTGTGCGTTACTATCAATTGTGTTGCTGATGGCTGAGCCACGTTTTATTAAAAACTTGACTAGGAAATGGAAAATTAAGGGGATCAGCCTGCAACAGCTTGAAGCTAACAAGCCAATAAAGTAAAAAAGTATGCCCTGGCTTGACTCTTGCAACCGACAACCTGGAAAGGATGACAAAAAGAAACATAGGACTCACAGCCTTTCGAGTGCATTTTTCTTGTACTTGTGATTTCTTTCTTTCTATTCCTTTAATGGTCCCTTCTCCGATGATTCTCTTTGCTTCATTTTGGTTTCTTTTTCTTTGTTCTTTTTTGCTTCATCTTTTTTAAAAAAATTTCTTAAATCTCTCCTTCGGCTTCAATCTCTCTTGCTTTCAGTTATCTTGGTTTTATTTTGTGCGCCCTATTCTCAAATACTCAATTCTTCACTCTCTCTCTCTCTCTCACACACACACACACACACACACGCATGCACACACACTTCTTTCTTTCTTTTCTATGTTGCAGAATCTCTGGTTCTCACTCTCTTTATCTTTCTTCTAAAATATGATCACTTAATGCTGCTGGTTTTCTGTTAATATTCAGTAGAAACACAGGAAGAGGAGATGGGGGTTACAGACCTACTGATTAGGAGAATGAATGTTTAGAGGATGACGGTGCAGTAGATATTGATGATGATTAGTAGTAAGATATGATATCTTTGTTTTATTTACATCAATTTATGCCAGCACAACTTGTGCCCCGTGATGTAACCAAGAAATAAAAACTTGTGGTCTATGCAATTATAGGCTTATATCATTTTCTTGGTCAGTACCAATACAGTTATGATGACATCAAAACTTGTTTGTGAGATCACATCCTTCATTTTATGATGACATCAAAACTTGTTTGTGAGATCACATCCTTCATTTTATGATGACATCAAACTTGTTTGTGAGATCAAATCCTTCATTTTATGGTGATGTATTGTAATTTGAGTCTTAATTGATTTGATGTATGAATAGTTATTTTTAAAAAATAGCAATTAGATAGGGCCACAGGTTCCTAGTGCCTTGAGCCTTTTGCCTTTGACGACGCTGCCCCATATTTTGTCGTTGGAAATGTACTTCAGAAATATGGCTTGTCTGCAACGTTAAACCAAACTATAGAGGAGGATTTAATGTCATGGAAAATTTGGCGGAAAACTAAACTATATTGGATGAGTAAATCAATCCAAAGATTGAGTTGCTTTTTTAAAAAAAAAACTTGGTAAAATTTCAGATCAAGAAGTTTGTTAGGTGGCCTATCATTGACCTTGAATTTAAAATTCCTTGCATGATTTGCACTGGGATTCATGTATATTTTTTTATAATGAAGAATGTTTGTTCTTATTTTACTGACTTAGATCAAACTCAGGTGCTTTACCTGCACCATTAAATTAATGATATGTGCCTAGCATGCTTCCCCATTTTCCAAGCCTCAAGGTCCGAAGGAGATTATATATCGGTTTAGTCCAGATGGAGATTATATTTGGTTTTTTACAAGTGGTGATCATCTTCTTCTTTTCAACTGCAGTCTTTTGAAAAATCTTACGGATAACCAGAATAAAAATGTATTAAATGAAGTATAGATAGGTACTCAATAAAGTCAATGTTTCCAAATAGTGAAAAAAAAATCCAAGGACTGACTGCAGCCACAGCCCACAAAGCCTACCCTTCAAAAATCCTCTATTTGTTACTTATTGGAACCAGTAAAAAAATTTAAGATAATCCAAACTCATTGATACAAAACGAAGACTAAAAAATCAGATTAACAGTAAAGTAAGGGTGTGCCCAAAGGAGGTTTAATAGATCAAGGATCGTAAATACAAAAATCCAGTCAAAATATGGGAGTGCTAGCCGGCCGGTGAAGTTATTGGACCGTTATGGTCTCGGGTTCGAACCATATTCACAAAGGCAAACAACCTTGAGCGATGAGCGACCGAAGGATGTCGGTTGGCAAATTCCATACGACGTTGCCGGTGTTCTATGCTCCAACAAAGCACCCCTCTAATGTGAATGATCAATGTGACCCAATATAGTCAACCTCTTCCGAGATTCAAAGCGTGCGAGATAACTGTTATCCTCCAAAGCAGTCAACAATCAGCTCCGCCTTAAAGACATGGCAATTAACTCTACTATGAAGAAACTATTGCTGATATTCAAACAATTATAAATATTAACCTCCTCACCATAAATTATAAGTTACACATTTTTAAAAAAAAATTATATTTTTTAATGTATAAAATTAAAAGTCCAGTCTTATGGTCAATATTTATTTTCTAAACAGATAATATTTAGACTATCATTTAATATCCTTATAGGATATACCATTCACATTGTTTATTGAATTAAAAAAATTAAACTGATTATATGACAAGAAATTAAATGGTCATCATTGTTAAAGATGACGCCTAATTAGTATATAATTTTTAAATATTTATAATTAATTATATAGGTGAGGCTGTAGAAAATAAATATTAGTTAATTTATACTTATGCCCGCAGTTTGGCAATAATAAAAATAAATTTGAGCTTAATGATTCAATTACGTAGTGTATTATTGAACATATAGACGAGTGTAATAAATTGTGATTAAAAATCATATTTTATATATGATTTGTTATTTTGGTAGAAATAGGGCTTTTTTTTTTTCAATTTTGATAATTATAAACCAAACTATCATAAATTGAGTTCAATTAGTTAGTTTATTATCAATAAATATACCTAATCAATTTATCAAATAATTTATCGGTCAATAATTCTTATCACATTTAAAAATTTAGTAGGTATTAATTTGTTATCATTTTTATATTTTTAATAAAAACAAATAGTGATGTCTAGTGGTGTGACATGATTCTAAGCGGCCAACCAACAAACATGTCGGACAAGCACGACACAATTATTCGTCGGATCGTGCCTGGCACGATACAACTTAGATAACACGCTCAAACCAACACGATTACTATGCATAATAGTTTAGGCTGTGAGCCATGCCAAAAATTAAATGCTGACAAAATGAGTCTACGAGGGAACATTTATCAAAAGTTACGTAAACCCTATTTCTTGGATATATATATATATATATATATTTATTTATTTACTAATTAATTATTGATTGTTACATCGTATTTAAATTCAAATAATTGGAGCAACGAAATTTACAAGTGCCCACATATACGTATTTTACGTACGTATTTTATTGTTCAAAATTATTAAATATTATAATTAGCCTTCTGCACTTAAACGATAAGATATATATTTTCATAATTTTATATCATTATACTTTATTTTCTACCTACTACTCAACCACCGAAATAAAAAATACAATTGAATGACACAGCATTTATAAGTGGGTACCGATTGAATTAGGCATAAATTTTTGTGAGGATAAAAGCTTAGTTTGGATGTTATTTAGTGATATTTTGACTGCCAGTTGATTCATTCGTCTACCCTGCCCTACTAAATTTCAAAATAAAATTTAGTAGCTGTTCATCGGTCGTCTTAATTATTATCTATTCTTTTACATGCCAAGGTATTTATTTTTAAACTTCAGAAGACCACATTATTTAAAATATTTTATAATTTAAGCCTGTACCTCTCCTTATATAATAATAGTAAAACACCTTAAAATTGGTTATAATTTTTTTTGTCCCGTGGCTTCAAGGCTGACGAACCATGGCCATGAATTTCAATGGCTGTTAAAAGAAGGCAGGCCTCAGTGGGGACAAAAAGGGGATTTGCTTGCTCTTCTAATGTTATGATATTTAAACAGATGGAACAACACCAAGATTATTATTCACTCCGATGTTATAATACTGACTTCCATGAGAGGACTCCTATTTACACCCTTCCATTCACTGTGCCTACAACTTCCTAACTCCGCCGAAAAGCAGCAGTGGAGTATCGACATCCGCTCTGGGAAAGCTCTCCGACGTTACTTCCTTGCTAGAGCACGGCAACGCGAGGGAAAGAGCAACCGAGATATCACCTTCGACACCATCCCTGATCCGATGATGGGGGCCTTGATCGTCTCTTCTGTTGGCAAGGCTGAGAAACAGAACAGGCTCACACTGCTTCGGTGGTTTTGTTGCATTTCCTAAAGAAAGCTCGAGGTTTGGCGCTCCATCTCGGGGCTCTACCTGCCACTCATCTAGCTTGATCCAATCTCCAGAATCAGATTGAGCAGATGGACCCGAGTCCAGGGAAACAGAACTTCTGCTTGACTTCTCCAGCATCTCTAAACCGTGAGCTACATCATGTCTATCGCTCTTTGGCGTGAATTGGGAAGCAGAGTCGTTAATCCGAGGAGAGAACATATGGCTGGAATAATTTAAGCCTGTGTAACTGAGACTGTTGCAGCTGCCGTGGTGGCGTTCACCTATGCCAGCTGCAATTCCCACCACTGTTTTTCCACTTTGTTGTTCAATGAGACTGGCATTGCCTTCAAGCATTATCTCAGGATATGGATTTTGACATTTATTATCCTCTTTCTTCACGAAGAAACAGCAAATATCAGCAAATAACAATGACAATCATGTCCAAAGTTTGGATCCCACAATTCAATTCTCAAAAAAAAAAAAAAAGAAAAGCGTTGAGTGCTATTTGGTACTACAATCATCTATTGCTATTGCACTAGCATCGACCATGTCAATAATTCTCGATGATTTCAAAGATCTAAAACCTACCACAAAAATGTGAAATAAGAAAAGAACACTGCTCACGACAATGAAACAAGAAGCATCATTCAATCATAAGAAAATTAGGCAAAAATGAAAGAGCAAAAACATACTCCAGATGAAACCAAAAATAAGCCCTAATCAATGAAAAGATCAAGGCTGCATATCACCGCCATTCAGCTTTTGATAGGTCGTTGACTGCAGCATCTTGAAGGTGAATTATTTTGATAGATAAAACTGTTTTTCATGTCTATTGCGAGCTTTCATTTATAAGGTAGAATCAAACTCGCACATGAGCATTTGGATGTGCTTTGCTTATCCTTCTAATACAAAGAGGCAATATTTGTTGTATTAAACTATAACCTACAGATCAAACAATCTTATCATTACACCAAGGCTTGTCCAATGTGCTCTTGATTTGTGGTCTTATTTGTAAAAAAAATTATTTAGGGGTCCATTTATGACAAACTCAGTTTACTGAAATTCATAGCAATACTTATTTAAGGACAACCAACAGCACCATATTTGCAGCCTGCAATGCTTCAAAATGGTACGACATCAACATCAAGAAGTATGAGAGAAACAAGCACTAAGCAAAACACTGGTCAGATGCTCGAGAAATAAATGATATTAAAAACACTAGACTTTTAAACTACGGTTGGAACCTAGTTTCTGTTAATTATCATGCAATTTTGTATGCCAGAAAGTACAAACTTCCACTTCTACTGTTCATTCATTTTGCATATAATTACATAGAGAGGCCTACAGATTATACAGACTAACAATCGATATAGACTTGGTATCTTTTTCATTCGTGATTAACGTGCAAGCGATAATGCCAAGTACATATTGACAGCAACAGTGAACATAGTCGCATAAATTCAAAGGCAAGGCAGCACTGAATTATATAAACCATTTATGAGAAAATTACCTGCAAGTCTTCCCTATGCTGCAAGTCTCCAAAATTCTTATTGTTGACCGATATGTCAAGTCCACAACTCCTACCGGTACATCCAGTTGAAGCTGCAGATTGCAAGTCCAATCCTCGTACTGACTTGTCAAATACATGAGATGAAGATAAATCTTCCCCCATAGGCACAGAAAAAATTTCTGTTTGGGGTCCAGATACAGCAGTTATAGACAAATCTTGGTCCGGAGTTACCACAGTCAAGCTAGGGATGTGAATCCTTTTTCGAGAACTGCATACCGATATGTAATCTGGGCTGCTTATTTTCCTTGCTCTAAATACACCCCACAGAAAAGAAAGATTATTCCAGCCTGTAAATAGGATAAGGTTTTTAGCAAGGATTTCAGAAAAAGCCTGTGTGTGGGTGAAAGATAACGATTTTGGAAGCATAGTTAACAAAACGGCTGTTACAAGAAAATGAACAAACAATTCTTACGCTGAGATCTCTGAGGAAGCACGACAGATGGGAAAATGAGGAGTTCTACACCATTAAAATTTGCTTTCAGAGACAAATCATTCATCACCATGCATTCCAACAACCTCTTGTAACTTTGTATGTAGCTGCATGAAATGCAATAGGGTGATCACCCATAGAGAGAAAGTAAACTCCACTAGTGATTTTAATGATATTTAGCAACTATGACTGCACAAACCTTTGAAGATCTTCTGCAAAGAAGTATAGAGCAATGTCATCTTCCATGGCACCGGTTTTTTGAAACTGAATTGGCCAGGTATCTAAACGAGGTACCTCCTTCAGTAGGATTTCATGAGGAAACTTGTGCACTACTTGAAGAACCTTTGATGAAGCAGAAGTCGACAAGTGTGCACGGATACCATCGCAATAGCTTGGAAGTTTTCCACCTTTCTCCAACTTAAATACACCTCTGCATAGACAATGTGATGAAACATCTCAAGAACAAACTGGAACAAATTTGACTAAATCGCTAGCTCCCAAAAAGTTAAGAAAAGATATGTGCAAGGGAGTGAAGGATCATACTTCCATATACAATCATGTTTGGGGACAACAGAGGAAGGAACGAGGCCCGCAGAAGAAAACGTAGGAAATTCTTTCACTAATGGTGTGGAATCCAACACAATCTCCTCAGAAGTCCTCAAATGACTATCAACATCCCTTGATATAGGCGCTGGCTCTGCTTTCTGAAATGATTGGCTCTCTTTCAGTCCACGAAAAGAACTAGCTATTTTAACAGGAGAACTTGGTACATTGTTTTCCTGTGTGGATGTCCTCTTTTCTTCAGAAGATCCAGCTGCCAACCAGAAAATGCATATTTAGCATGAAATTAAAGAAACAAGATAAAAGTGTGCTTATGAGACTAAGATGTCAGCAGCCATTGAACAAAATACTGTGTGGAATCCTACCAGAGATTTTTGCACAGCTTGAACTCTTGGAAATGATGCAACCAACTTCTGTTGCCATATTCAAATTTCCAAGAAATTCAGTGGTTTTCAAATGATGGCGCTTTTCCCTCGGCAACAGTTTTATCATACCGTCCCCAAGGACTGCAACTCTTTCATTAGCTTTTAATTTGGAAATTCCAGAACCATGTTTTCGTGAGTTAGGCTGCGTGCTGTTGAACTTCAATGAATGGGCCCGTCGTAACATGTTCTGCTCTATTCCACATCTTAGACTCTTGACATCTTCAGCCATTTTAGTTTTTGAGGCAGAGACATCTGAATGGACTGTGTTAGCACCACTAAATGAGATGGATTTGCTTAGCTTTCTGAAAGCATGCTCCTTCGTGTTGTGAAAAACTGATGCTTCCATAATTTTCCTCTTTTTATCAGTGCTTCCTGACTGGACTTTGAAGTGTGTGACAGAACTGTTAGACAATTTTCTCTGAAGCAGATAACCTGCAAAAAAAAAGTATTTGGGCCTGAGATATTCACATCGGATCAAAAGGGGAGTCTGCATCACTAGCAGAATTTAATTCTTACCAAAAAAGGTCAGCAGATGAGAAAACTTACCCCCAGCAGACTGTGGCTCAATTTTTGATGATTTATTAAAAGATACTGAGCATTCTTTCCCCAACATTTTGTTTGAAGAGTGATCCTGAAAAGAAGATGCCAGTCGAAGAGGATATTGACCATTATTCATTTCCATTGAAGAATTTTGCTGCAACAACGTTCTTGTGTTGGAAGCAGACAGACCCCATGAACAGAAATCTTTCCCAAGAGCTCTTCTTTTCACTGTAGGTCTCACTTGTAAACCAGGATTACACCTCTTACGAGAGAAGTAAGATGTTGAACATATACGGTTTTGTATAATCTTATCATTATCCTTGACACTGGAGTTTAACTCCACTGAGCTTTGACCTTTTACATTCAAGAATGATTTTTCATCATCATCTTGTATTTTCCCTGGTTCTTTTTCCATCAGCATGCACTCTTCACACATCCAATCACCTTCAGGAACTTTATCCATCTTTGTGCGCATGCAATAACTGGCCAGAAGAAGAGAAAATTAAAAGCATCAATATTTTTTATGATATCCAGAGGTTATAAGAAAAAGAGATTATCAGACCTGATGTATTTTTATTTTTCAAGAACTTACATATGCTCTGCCCCATCACTGCACTTGCTACAAATAGCAAGCAATGCCTCCCTACCAACATCACCACAGATGTCACAAGCCCGTACCTAAACAATATGCAGCCACAGTATGTTATATAACAAAGAAAACCACAATATCCATGTAAGTGCAACTAACTATAACAATTAACAATATATAACAAAGAAAACCACAATATCCATGTAAGTGCAACTAACTATAACAATTAACAAAAGCTACATGCAACATCCAGGCCACCACCTCCCCCAAAGTAAGGAAAGAGAGAGAGAGAGAGAGAGAGAGAGAGAGAGACATACTTGAAATATCAAAAATATCTAGAGGGGAAAAAAAAGTGACATCACGTGTTCAATATCCCACACATACTGATCTGCAGCCTGTCATATATTCTGAAAATGCACTAAATGTTCCATTCAACTCCTTTCATCAATCCAATTTACCTCCAAATCATCAATTCTACCACTAATACTTAGCAGATTTGCAAATACCTATTTTAATCCTCATACACTTCTAATTGTGTGATTCCTGGCCAAAATAATTATCTGGCTGGCCATACTCAATAATTTAGAAGCATCAGTAAATGAATCAATATATTTCACATT
>JAOVVI020009005.1:0-13864 GCA_028571085.2 Nepenthes alata
GTGAAAAAATTTAAATCATAAATGCTCATTAAAAATTTATTATAAATAAAATATTTATTATAAATATTAATTTTCTTAAAATGAGATATTATAGAAATGTTCATATAAGATAAAATTAATGAAAATGTAGATCCGACACTATCCAAAATCTATCAAAATGGAAAAGAAATTTCCTATCTCTTAATATGATACTTTAAAATTATCTCTTTGCCTAAAATTATCACTGCAAATATACCATTTCTGTTAGCACACTATCAGTCTACTCTATTTTGGAGTCCAAAAATTATAATGGTGTGTTGAACGTCCAACAAATGATGTAATTAATAATATCAATAGTTAATAAATTATCTTAAAGAATAATATCAAATATACTATGATAATAACAACATATATTCAACTATCAACTATTCGAGTCACTATGCCATGTTATAATTATGATTCAAAAGCTACAATGGCATCTAATAATAGTTTCTGCCAAAGTCGAATATCAAGAATGTAATCGGGATTTCACCGAATCCAAATATTATAGGAATATAAATTTTATTAAAACTATCTTAATAAATATTACAACTATAAAATATAACAATAATTTTCTCAAATCTTATTCTACCACTATTAATCAATGACTAGGCGCCTCGCACCAACAGTTAGGTAACATTTATGACGTACTAATACTCGTAAGTTTGACAAGTGATCAATTCTATGATCCCAGTTTGACAAGTGATCAATTCTATGATACCTTGTCACACATGATGAACAAATATCAAACTCAACTCATACGATCAATATTTTTGTTACCATCGTACGAAAAGCCTAGAATATGCCACTCTCATAACCCAATCGTGAGTCATGTCCAAATGAAATATTGAATACTCTATCTTAAACTACATATTAAACCCAGCACCATTTGTGCAATATGTCTCAATATCTCATCGTGTGTTATTTATAGAATTGTAAATATCCCTCCACAAATATAAATATTAATTCACTAGAATATAGCAATCAGTATTGGACAACTATATATCATATTGAGGTCTCATAGATTATATATTTTTTGAAATCATTATATTTTTATATAATTTTATTTATCTTAATTATAGATAATAAGAATATAGTCATGCATTTAAAACTGACACGAAGAAATATAACTAAGGACCAAAGAGGAATAAACCGATTCTCTAAGTATGCTAAATACTTAATATGCGACACTATCTACTACTATCATACACTTTTGGCTTAACTCTGAAATAATCTTTGTAAATTGTGTCGATTGCATGTCAAACATACGAATCATAAATTTATTAATTTATCTCATACATGTAGTATATTATGTATTAAAATAATCTTATACTCTAAAACCAAATACAAACAAGACTATATCATGCATTTTAAGGCATAAAAAGTAAATTGACTATGCACATGTTGTCAATTCGAATATCATTTAAGCGTCACAATGTAACGTCCAAACGATAATTCGCACACCAGTCAACTGCCACACAAAAAATGATCAAAAACAAATCATACGAATATAAAGTTAAGAATATAACCCTTATACTTTACTTGTTACATTAATTCATAATTAAAACTAATAAAATACGATAAAAATCTTATAGATTTTGATTAAGTATAATGTTCAATAACGATAAATATTTCACCTGCATAATGCGTGAAATCATAAGAAGATAGGAATATAACTTACCTTGATACGCATAAAAATAGTGAATTAACAAATACAAACAGCTACCATTGCTACTCCTCAAATAAGGTATGAAACCATCACTAAAAAAATCGATCCAATGCAAGAGCAGCAAAGCCCACGCAAAGCATGTTCCTCTCCCTCTTAGCCTCTCACAACTTACTCTTTTTTTCCTCACGTGCATCCTGAGAAAGGCAAATTTTTCTAACTTATAAGACAACCATTTCCCGATTTAAAACTCGCAACAGGATGAGATAAGGCTACTTTATATTCATGATCAAGGAGCGGGATTTTTGAAGGATTTAGGGTAATTAAGTTCTTAGAAAAATAGGATATTAGTTTAGGATTATTTCTATATATTTACTACTTCATTAGTTAATTTTCTTTTTTTAATTGTACACATAGGTGTATAATAAAATTACCGCAATCGTAATTGATAGACTAAAGCACAAAAAATAATTATTAATTATCGATAAGAGAAAATTACCAAACTATCCTTTAAATAATTATGTGAACTTGGCCCAACTGGTTTCAATATAAATTTAGCTTTAATGATCACTATGGATTAAAAGTTCTATAAATTTGAATTGAATGAGGGCATTGTTGGGAGAGAGTCAATTACAAAAACAAGATTGAAATTGAAACTATTTGCCAGGCATCTGAATGCACCAGCAAACATGTTCAATCAAAAGTTTGAAGAACATATCAGTTGAAGAAAACTACAGTTTGATAAACCTGAACGCATGCGTCTTTAAGCTGATACCCAATCTCCTTATTCAGCCAAACCATACAAGGAAAATGTTCCCTTTAGCCATCATTAAAACACCCGTGAGAAATATTTTATCCATCAATTTATCTGCTTTTATGTAGATCCATTAGTATAAATAAATGATTAAATATGACGCTATCAAATTTGTTTTAATAAATAGCTAAAAATGTCCCCCTAAAACCATCCATATTTTTTTTATAGGGGTCTATTAGTATAAATAAATTAATTAGATATTATATCACTGATGAGAGCAACTAAAAGGTGCCCCCCACCACCCCTCTATCATATAACTACCAACTCTTGACCGAGTCATAAAAGTTTAGCCTATTTTCTAGCATTGATTGTGTATCACAAAATGTTAACAATGAAGATGTACAATCATAGTTCATTGTCATCTTCTTCATTAAAACAGTCATCAGAATCTGAAGAATTCTCAGTGATATTAACCTGCAAATGCTGAAATCTACGAATGGCATCCCTTGCATCAGAAACCAAGGCATTTTTGGCAGCTCCTATAGCATCCCTATTTCTAATATGTCCCTCCTCTTTGCCCTTCTTGGGAGATTTTACATCGAATACCGATACTGCCTTTCTCTTAGCTTCCCTACTATGCAATTGATCAATAAACTTCTCATGCAACGCCACGTTTTTCACCTGTTTCAAAACCAGAGGACTTACGAGCGATGTTCCATTTGTGCTACTAAATCGAGACAGTCGCTTTTTATGGCCCGATGATGATATCCGATTGCCCAATGGAGATGATCCGAGGATTTTCGTCAGCTGAACCGGGGTAAATCCTGGTGTAGCTTGCTGAATAATGTGATCCAATGGGTTCACATTTGGCTCGAGAATGGAGAATAAATCTGATTCGCCGCCTTGATCTATGCCGTAACATTTGCGTAGTAAATGTCTCACAGTTCTCTGTGGAATATGACTCTGTTTACCTCTAACAACCCCCTTGCTCTTTTGCTTGGCAAATTTGAACAATTTACTTGCAGAATATTGCGAATGAGGAGGTGATGGGTTTTCCTTGCTCTTTTGCTTGGCAAATTTGAACAATTTACTTGCAGAATATTGCGAATGAGGAGGTGATGGGTTTTCTCTTTTAGGCCTCGAACGAGCCGGCGGTAGTGGAGTTGGATAGTCGAAATTTACTTTATCAAAGCATTCTTGAGCACATTTACCAGGAACCTGTGGTGGGTATGCAATGGAAACATAGTAGTTAATGAGCTGCCAACAGTTGATAATTCAATTCCTACATGCGTAATGGCATTAACATAGATAAAAATATTAACCAATACATTAGTACCAAGCCTTCCAATATTGATATTTTTTTATATTGTGATAATATCGCGATTTGTGATCATATCAATAATGTGTCATGATATATCGACTAATATTTAAAATATAGGTTAATATAATCGGGTTAACTTACTATTCTTAAATATTTTTTAAATGTATCCGATATCGATATATACTGTTCAATACCGATATGGTTACAACCAATAACAATATAGATTTTTTCATTCAGCTTCCAAAAGATTGTCTAAAATTGCTCTAGAATTGAACTTGGTAATTGCACCCCCATATACTAACTGAGAAATGACTTGAGAAAACCTTTGAAAAATATGGCGTCCATCCATCTACGAATATTTTGTTTTTTGTGGGCCTATTAGCATGAACTAATGGCTGAAATGTCGCATCAGACAAAGGTGTCGCCATAATATCTCCTAACACTACTCACAAGAATTATGCCTGCACTACATATATTCACATTGACTCATAAAATTTCCAACGGTAACATTTTGACGAACGCTCAAGTCCCACAAAACTGTTGGGATTCAACCACAGCATAGTAGAAAAAAATAAATGCCCCTTCAATGTCATTCACCCTTCTTTTCCACTGAACCCAATGAACAACAAATAAAAAACCAAACACACAAATTAAATAATTAATATTAACTTTAAAACCTTTTTTAATTAAGAAAAAAATCACAAACACTTCAAACAATCTCCACTTTAAATATTTCGTTAACACAAACCCCTCCAAAAGTTATTCACAACAATCTAATTAAAAATAATCTTAACACACCTAATAATTTAAAACAGCCAATATGTCAAAAAAACGAATAATTAATCGGCAATACGTTCTATAGCCCAAGCAAAAACAACACACCTAAACTTGAAGAATGATAGAACTTGAATCGGATATTAAATGAATACCAAAATTTTTTCCTTTTTCTTTTTTTCTCTCTTCTTTCCAATGTTCCTTTGAATTAAATACTCTTAAAATTGCTCTAAAAATCAGAATATAGACTTTTCTACCCAATCTAGTGCATGTTGCGCGATCATGCGCACACCAAGAGCAAACCCTATTGGCGAGGCAAACATATGGACCCTTTAAGTGCTCATCGGACACAAACACCACTTGAATCTATGCATTTACACCCCTCATGCACGAACGAGTGCTGAAATCTTCTCCATGCTAACACATATGCCTGTCATGCGCCTCTCAAAAATATCTCTGCTGAAGCAAATTTTCACACAATATTGAATATACTAACTAGATGGTACATCAATCGTGTGAGACTCACAAGGGAATCACCTAAAATCCAACAAAAACAAGGTCAACTTTGTGAATCCACATCTATAGTTTTGCTAGATCTAAGGCAATGTTGAAGCATAGTGTAATGTACGAATTTCGAATTTATAATTTGTATCATGATTAATTAAACTAAGATAAGAAAATTATTGAGATCAAATTGGATCAAAGTTAATTTTTTGACGGGATCCCATCAGGTTGAATGACGCTCAACTGGCACCTGATGCGCATACATGCATATTTTTAGTAGAAAGTATGTGCCTAATGAACACAGAGGCACTCGTGCACATTTTTAGCAAATTGCTAACGTACAATGCGCGCCCGAGGGACACACGTGCGTAATTTTGACAAATTGTTGGCGCCTGATATGTGCTCGAGGGACGCTCGTGCACCATACGATTTCTATCTCAGCACCTGATACTCACTTGATAAGTGCACATGCACCAATCTTTTATGCAAGTCCCATCCAACCTATTTTCAATCATTTTCACTAGATTTTGGAGTGAAGAGTGAGAAAGAGAAGAGAAGGAGAGAGAGAAAACTAGAGAAGGAGAATTTCAGTAAATTTAAGGAAGATTTTGATGAATTTAAAGATGAGGCAAGTGCGTCCCAAGCCTCTCTTTTTCTTGTTACCGTTCTTTCTAATTTCTATGGGTATTTATTATCTCAAATACCCATAAATGCTATAATTTCGTATGTAAAGTGTTTATACTTTATATGCACATACACTCATTCCCATTCTCTATAATTTTTATAAAGTACATGTTCTGAATCCATACACATTGTGCTTGTCAAATTAGTTATGCTCTAAAACTCATGCATGTTTTAAAATCATATTTAAATGTGCTTATTTGCTTTAATTTTCATATATAATACTCTAGCATGTCCTAAATTTTAAGTATATACTTTACATATCTTGAAATTTATCTTAAACTATTTATGCATGTGTCATAGTCTAAATGATGTGATGAAATTTCATGAAACCACACACAATTTCTGCATTCTCTACAATATACTACCCTTCAATGTTAAAAAGTTTCATGATATAGCATTCCTATGCTTTAAAATCTCATAGGCTAGTTCCCGCACAAATTATAAACTTTTACATGCTAAGTATTTGAAGAATTATAAAAAAAACTCTACAATTTGTGAAAAAATACGAATAATTTCTCGAGTATGAGAAAATATAAAAGGTCGTGTAATGTTTTATATTTAATTATGCATGGACTATTGTAGAAATTGAGATGATATATTATAACATATCTCAATATATTATAATAATAATCGAAATTTAAATCTATCATCCATAGGTTAAAAGCGGCATTTGACCACAACTATAGGGTTATATGTTTAACGCCCCATCTAATCCAAGTTTCGATTATTTGTTTTTTTGTTGGTGAGGCCCTACTAATCCTTGGCCCATAAAAATTTGTATAATTTGAACATGTTTTAATAGTGCATTATTTAGAAAAATAAAATTGGATTATCAGCCTAAAATTTATGCATGAATATTGATGGGTATACCGCAATATGGGCTGGCCCAAAGTCAAAGAAGGCCCAAATAACCTGCTAGATGGTCAACTCAAAAACGGCCCAACAAGAGGCGCAGGCCCAAATACTGAAAGGTCGTTGACCGTCCAGACTTCAGTAAGCGGCCAACTCGATTACAAACGATCAACTCGAGCGTTGATCGGATGTATTGTAGCGGCAGGCCCAAAAAGGCTTCAAACCTGCTACGGCCTAGGCCCAAACTGGCAGGCAAACACGTACACGAAAAGCAACGGTCCATTCATGATCACATGTCTTTCCAAAAAGCTGATATTCGCAAAAAAGGGCGGCAATGAACTCAGCGCCAGCAAAAACGGTCACAAAAGCATGAGACGATCTGAAGATCCGCTGCACTGTGCAGCAGAAGAAGGACCCATCAAATCACAACTGTCAAGCCCACCAACTCTGGGGAGGCCGCCATTGCCAGTCCCAAAGGAACACGCCACCTTGCCCTGGGAAAGTGGCTCTCCTGCTGTCCATAAAAGCTCAAGGACTTCGTTCTGGAAAGGGACAGGTTCATATACACGATCAGACACGTTCATACAAGCTCACATACACACAAGCATTCTCAGACACACAGGCTCACAAACAAACACAAAAGCTAACTCAGAAACAGAAGCTCTCTTACTGAATCTCTAACCTGTCTTCCTGAGAACAAGCTTCAAAAAAGAGACTCCCAGCAGTCTCGCCCACGAACGCTTATAGAGCATTAGACAGAGGCTCATCATCTCTTCCTCTCTACCCAAACGTTCGTCCTCCAACCCCACCAAAGGCCTCCAGATTCCTGGAGACCTATTCGGCTTTCCGAAAATCATTCCCTGAAACTTCCACGCTTTCGGGACTTTGCTTCCTCACGCTCTCTGTGAGCAGGAAGCGAGAGCTCACGTTCTCGACAAATCAACACTCCTGACCGACATACTCTCTCTCTCTCTTACTTTCTAGTTTATCTTCCTTTCTTAGAAGACTTTACTGACTTGAACGTCGGAGTATTTTCGGTAGAACAACCTCCCGCCGACACACTGACCTCTTGTTCACTTTAGTGGTGAGCAGGATTCGAACTCAGTGAACGGAGTCGAGTCAAGCAATCCAGACGAATCCGAATCTGTTCGAAGTCGGATCCAGGTACGCATCAAATATTATGAAAGTTACATGACTTTATATTTGATTTTTGATCATATTTCTTACATCATGTTTTGATATAAATTATGTGTTTAATTATAAAAATTTATATACCTTATTAAACAATTAACTCACTCCTATTTTGATTTTTACTAAACTTCCGTATTAGAAGGCTCGGGGCATACTAGCAAGTAAAAAAAATTCATTGAAAGGCTATTTGAGGAGATAGAATTAGGAACTCAAAAATTTAGATGTTGTATTTTGTTTCAGAACAATAATTTTAAAATGTATATTTTATTTCAATTAACGGTTCTATATTATATAGAAATTGTAATATTTTTGTCAGTGATATAATTGAATTTCAATTTTAGTACAAATGTATCTCTTTATATATATTTTTAGGCTATGGTATAATCAGTATTCGGAGCCACTTTCAGGTGTGTCATTTTGGATTTTATGATTTGATTGATTACTTTATTTTAGGTTGCTTGTCGATATTTGATTGATAAGTTCACATCCGATGTTTATTCGGGGTTACTATTTTGGTTGGTGTAATAAAATGCTATAAATTTTTTTATTAAAATAAAGGACTAAAATCTTATTCATATTAATTAAGAAAATTAATTAAGAAATCTGGAGAGAGGGATGTGACACATAGTCAAGCCCTTATTTAACATCCTATACAATTTACAATATCCTTAAACTGCTGAATCAAAATCCTATTTTGCACTCACTTAGCTGAGGCAATTCTATAAAATCTAGCAATATAGAATTCCTGAGCAGGCCTCCTAGACCAGAACCCAATTGCGGCAAAAACTACATGAGAGCCTGAATACTTTTCAAGTTTCATTAATCACTAGTAGTATTTAAAAGTACCCTTATATTGGATAATACATCAACAAATTCATTCTCTTTGCCAAACCTCGTCTAACAATGTGTTTCAGACAAGAACCACAGAAAACGAAGTTAGATACATTAAAGCATCAAGGATCTAAGGATAATTACCTGTTTAGCAACCTTCTTCCAGAAATGCGGTGTCGGATTTGTGGCAAAATAAGCTCTCTGCAATGCCGATTCTTGTTCATTTGTCCATCCTCGATCAATCTCTTCGATTTGCTTTCTTCTCTTCTGAACCCCAATCACTATAGATCCTTTACTTGTTCTCCTCATATGTTTCTTTCCAACGTCTGGTGTTTTATCGGGGTGAACAGAACCACCGCTAAGCACTCTTTCCACAATTTGTGCGGATGAGTGATTTTCCTTCGCATTAGCTTCCGCATTTTCTCCGACCTTCCTTTCACCTCTGCCAACTGCGGTAACAGCCAGAGCAGCTACGATCGCGGGCCTCTCCAAATTTCCTTCAATCAGTTTGGACGAGTGATTATCCTTGGCATCCCCTTCCGCTATGTTATCACAACTTATGACCTTCATCTCTTCCCCTCCGACCGTAGCAACGAGAGCAGCAAGAGAACTACGGGTCACCCTTTTATTTGGTTGAGCCTTAGTTTCATTCTGTAAACCATCGCGCAACTTTGTGGTTTCACCCATCTGTGATAAAACTCGTCTGCCATTGAAATTGCAACTGACAGATAGATTAGAACTCTCATTACAAGTACTCTTACCAACTGGCTCTCTAGAATTTCCCCGATTTAACAACCTTGGAGATTGGCGGAGACCCTCAATCCCACCAACCCCATTGCACGATGTTGATGCTTTTCTCGTCTCGGTTATTGATTTCCTGCAACTCCTCCACCCATTATTAAACCCCTTTGAAGATTTCACGGAGCATTCGATCTGGACTTTCTTCTTCAGAGAACTGCGTGTTCTTGAGCTGAGAGGTGGAGAATCATCAAAGGTATACTCGGATCTGGTCTTGGAGGTGCTTAGATCTTCAGGTTTTAGAGAATTCTTTAGTTGCAGAAGCCTTGGAGATCGTCGGAGAGGGGTGGCTTCGGCTCTCCTAGTGGTACAGCATCTCTGGGGCATTTTGTCGAACACTTGGTGGGCTTTCTGTCTCGTTTGAGGTTTCCTTCGGAGTGAGCGAGGGAAAACGATCAATTCAAAAATTCAAAGCACGAGTTTGGGCTCACTCGCATCAATCGCCCTAACCGGAGGCGATGGCGTGTCAATTTCCGGGTTGACCCGTATGCCCAACTGGTACCCGCCTCAACCTACCCATTCCTTCACTTAATTATTTTATTCTGTAAACACTATCTAAAAGACAATAAACAAAAACAAAATAGGCTTAAAAAAAATAATAGTTTCCTTTAATTTTTACTTTTTTTTTCCCTTCTTTTATAATAGTTTATCTTTGAGAGAGATGTTCACCAATAATAAATAATATCCTCTTTTTATAGTATTGATTTGGTATTTAAAAAAAATAATAGCATTAATAGAGCCAATAATAATTATCAATAGGATGACATGATTCTGTACAATGATTAGCAGAAATACTAAATTTTTCCTCCATTTATAATTTTTATAATTTTTCTTCATTTTAATTTCTAAATTTCTTTTTTATTATTTTTTAATTCAAAAGTTATCTATAGGTAAAGAGAATTATAAATGAATAGAATAATAAAATATTACGATTAAACAAGTTTTTTTTTTGTTGGAAATAATTCAAAATGTGAAATATATTTCACATCAAACGGCTAAAATATGTATTCTTGACCCAACTATAATACATAACTTAATGTAAGGGACCATGATTTGTTAGAGGTATTTAATTGAATATGATAAAAGAGAATAATTAATCTTACAATATGGTAGCATTATTTGAGAATTATTATATTATTGTTTGGTTATTTATAAGAGATAGCTAGTATTAAATTAAAATTTATTTATTTTTTAAATTTAGGTATACAATAATAATAGATAAATAATTAAGAACTAAATATATAATTTTCTACGGATCCTACATAAAACATATTCAAACATACTACTAAAACATTTTGTAGTATTTTCACAAATTGACCTAAGCCAACGGTAGCTAGGATATACATCGGAATTCCTTCCCCGCAACCGGTACTAGCCTATCACCATCGGCTACAGTACTGTCCCCTTAGACATAGATCAGAGTTCCTATTTCGCGAAGCAGGTGTTTCGTGACCGGTAGCTAGGTTATATCACTAGAACTCCCTCCCCGCAACCGGTGCTAGCCTATCACCATCGGCTATAATGATGTCTCCTCAAACAGAAATTATGGTTCATGCTTCGCGAAGTAGGTGTTTCATTACCGGTAGTTAGGTTATATCACCAGAACTCACTCCCTGCAACCGGCTCTAGCCTATCACCATCAGCTACAATGCTGTCCCTTCAAATAGGGTTCTGAGTTTCTATTTCGTGAAGTAGGTATTTTGTTTATTTTTTATTTTTTTTAATATAACTTTTATAAAATAAAAAAATAAAAAAAGGAGTAAAGCATCTATTTTGTGAAGCGGGATCCCCTGCTCACCCTCGGACATGGGCAAAAATAGAGCGGTGGACATAATTGAGTGAAAATTAGAGAAATGGAAGAAAATAGGGAAAACAATTGATGTGTAGGTGTTGCTTTCTCAGATAAAAATGGAAAAAACGATAGAGAGAAAGTGGAGCACGGCCAGAGAGGGACAACAAAGGGGAGGAGATATATAAGGTTCGGCGGAGGTAGTATTACTATAACCCTCTTAGTTTTTAGATTTTATATTTGTTTAATAGTTTAAATTAAAATTTTAAAAATAATAAAGGTTATAATTGGACCGTACTAAATATAGCTCATAATAAATAATATTAATTTGTATATAATATAAGTCAACACTTCAATTCATGCTAGATTATGGGTTAGTTAACCCACTTATCCTGCCGTACATAGCTCTTTTTTATAAAAAAAAAATTCAACAATTATGTGATTATTTATTTTCAATGGTCACATAACTGTTGGGTTCAGAGGGTTATTAAATATATATTTATTTATTTATTTATTTATTTTTATAATAGATAATTAAATAAATAATTATAAATACCCCTCTCTCCCCTCTTACCAACACATCAATCATCACTCTCTACTCTATTCTCTCTCACTGTCATATAATAACTGACATTATAATATTAATATAATTATATTATTTTTTTTTATTTTTATTTTTATTTATTATTTATATATTAATATTATTATTTTATAATTTAGTTATTAAGTATGACATATAATATTTTTTAATTTTGATAGTAAAGAGATATAAAAAAATTATTTGAAATTTAAAAGTTTGAAGAAGACTTTTCCTTTGCCATGACTTGGTGTTACATATTAAGGTACTAAATGATATTATTGTATGTTTATATCTCAATATATTATGAAGCCATAAGTCTCTTAATATTTATAACAATATTTATAAGTAGATCTAATAAGAAGGATCAAAATCGCAATAGCCATCAACTTAGGAGATCTAGTGAAATGTAAAAATATTGTTTTGCACCCCTATCTTATAGTGTTAGGTAGATCTATATGTCCTCTAATAAATAAAGTAACATATGTAAGTAAATTTAGAGAATTGACCATAATGCCCTTTGTGCTGTGGCCTTAGTAGTGACATGTATGGGTAAAATGGTAAATTGACCATGTATATAAATAGATAATTTTGGACCACATTAATTTAGATAGCTATGTGTCTCTAAATTATAATGAGATGATTAGTTATATATCTTATACATCCAATTAGTTGAATATATTATGAATAAGCTAGGTGGTTGAGTGATGTGGGAGCTAAGTATGGCCTCTTTATACACTTATACATAATGTACATTAAAATATTAACAGAGTTATGATCTATTTACTATTGGTAAACTAAGTATATAGAAATGGTATCCTCTATGTAGCGGGATTGTAAAGGGTTGGCCATGTAATTTAAAGACCATAATTAAGAGGTTTAACTTGTATTATTATGTTATAAGATGATTGAGTGAAAAATTATATCAATTTTGAATGGTCTAGACTTATAATATAAAAGATCAAACGTGTAGGAATATTTTTCCTCTTAGCGGCCGAGTGGTAGGCCAAGTGTAAGAGAGTTCGGTATTTTACTATAAATGTATTCTAGAGGTGTTGAATGATAATTGTGGTTAGATAACATTGAGTAGATTTTTATAGAGTATAAGTTGTCCATGTTGGAAAGTATGGAGAAATTCTTCTACGAACGTCTATGGTTAGCCGTTCATTTGATTTGATAAATGTTTGTATCTCTTACTATTCTATTTTTTTATTTATTTTATAATTAGGTAAAGGAGATTGTGTAAAAATATTACGGTATCGATAAGTATAAAACCCATAAAATTATATTATAGACTACAATTGTCCAACATCTATTCCATATTTTAAAAATTCTCAGGTTTATTATTTCATGAAAAAATACTTATATCCTTATGACCATTGTAATGATATGATATCTATGATATTTATGGATAAGAGGTGTAAGATTCGAATTAAAATTTTTACCTTAATCATGATTAATTAAATTAATATATTTAAAGTTAATTAAGTTGATGTCAAAGAATGAAGAAAAATTAGATCAAAAGTTAATTTTTAATCGGCTTACTGTGAATTGATGATTGCTTGACTGACGTCTGACATGCGTCCATGTTTGTTATGGGAAGAAAGGTCACGCCTAATTATCACATGAGTAGAGTTCAAGTGCGCTTTTTAGATTAACTCATTCTCGATGCAAACTCGAGGGGCACTTGAGCACGCTGAGGTAGAATACCAACAACTGACGTGTGCCCGATGTGGCATTCTTGCACCACTCTGTTCGCAGCGCTTGATGAGCACTCGTGTATCAAATTTACTATATAAGTGATGTTCGACTGATTTTTAGTCATTTTCTAGCAGATTGTGAGAGAAGAAAGAAAAAGATAGGAAGCTAGAGAAGACAAATTTAAATAGATCAAAATAAATTTTTAGTAATTTAAATTTGAGGCAAGTATATTCCAAGTCTACTTTCCTTATTGTTAATCTTTTCTTATTGAAAAAGCACTATACCGGTGCTTACGTGTTTCGACCCCGTAACAAGTATAGCGGAAGTAAAATAATAATAAATAAATATCCGATACACGTAAAGGATATTTATCTCTAGATGCTAACAAGATAAATAATCATGCA
>JAOVVI020009009.1:0-13862 GCA_028571085.2 Nepenthes alata
CACATAGTTTCCAAAGGTCATCATCAGTAGATATTGCAAGGAATCACGAAAGGATAGAAAGCCCAAACAATCATCCAAGGCTGGCTAGGAAAAGAAAAACAAACATGCCGGTTGAATTCTGGTCTCCACTGGGACTCGGTTGGGTTGCCAGTTCTATTAGAAAGCCAATCCTCCTCTGTCCCAGTACAACAAAAATGGAGAGGCTGGATGTAGCCTGAATCTGTGTTGAGATAGATGCGAATGTTGCCTTGCCCTCTAGGATTATCTTGCAATCGTCCTGCTCCAATGTAGTGGTGGATGTTGAATACTCTTGGAAGCCAACTAAGTGTGGTCTGTGTCTTCTACTTGGTCATGAGGAGGCCAATTGCAAGGCCATGAAGACTCGTTCTGCTACCGGTAAGCCTCGTAGGAAGCGTGCTGTGCCTAAAGGGCGTCCAAAGCCTTCGTCCTGTCCGGCTATCGTTCATAATGAGGTTGAGTGCCCTGGATTCTCCTTGGCTGAGCAGGCTATTGCAGTTGATGTGGAGGAGGCCCCTGCCCCTGTTTCTCCCTCTGCTGCTGCTGGTCTTGTATTTAGTGAGCCTTTGTTTGGGTTGCTTGATCCAGGTTCCGAACCTGGCATTTCAACTGCTGTGGGTGAGGGTCATCCCAGGGGTATTCAGTTGGGGGCAGTAGTGCGTAGCTCTGTTGTTTGTGCTGGTATCCCGATTGTGGATGCCGGTCTAATCTCCAATTTTGATATTTGCCCTGTTGTTGAAAATCATTTGGTGGTAATTGCTCGGGATGAGGGTCCTATCTTGTGTAATCCATCCTGTTCTGCTACTACTGACCCCTTGGGCTTGGCTGTTTCTCCAGAGCCCTCCGTTCCTATGGACCTTTCCTCTTCCCATAAGAATTGGGAGGAGCGGGTTGATTTAGGATGCAGCCAAGCACTGCCGAGGATTGTGGAGCCTGTTGAAGTCCAGATTCCACCTGATTGCTGTAAATTACAGCCAATTATGGTAACTCAAAACAGTGGGCATCTGCTTCTGCATGATGCCCAAACCAGATTCCAAGCAGGCCTTGATGCTTTGGATGTGGATGTAAATTCTCCCAAATCCAATTCTAACGTGGTCATCCTATAGGAGTCCGGCTGTATTGAGAGGCCTGTGGGCGATGTGGCTCTTCTAGCTGGTGAAAAATGGGTCATTGATTGTGACTCTGATGTTGTTGTTTCTCTGTACACCGATCACTGGGCTGCTGAGGATGTTGCTAACGATCCAATGCTCTTTGTCCTCCAGAGATTACTTGAGGAGAAAGATTCTCAGCTTTATGTTTACTCCATTGTAAAGGTCCAACGTGAATTTTTATTTGATTTCTTAGATAGTTGTTGGAGTGATGTGTTTGAGTTGACTAAGGAAAAGTTTAAATCATCCTGTCCATTGGGTGAGGATTATCTGAACAGTTCCTCGGGTACTTATTTTGAAGCCCTCCGTCTGTTGGTGGTTGCCATATCTTCTAAACCTCACTTTGATTCCTTATCTCCTAATAAAAAGAAGCTTTTATTTGGGTTTCTTTGTGTCCTACTGAAATGGAATTCGGATTTCTCATCTGGTCAATACAGCGATCTGGATGAATTAGTGGCAGCCTCCAGATTTTTGTTTCCTCAAACCGTTCTCAACTGTTGCATGCCCATAGCATGGTGAAGGAGATTCAGACTCTCGATAGTATGGAGCAAGATAGTACATGGATTCAAGCTAATTCAAGGAGGAAGCGTAATGCAGCCCCCAAGAACTCTAAGTCTTCCTCGGGCTCGATAGCCGATATTTAGTCGCCTGATGGCCTGCTTGGTATCATAGATCTTGGTGATCGGTTATTATTGTAGTTTTATTTCATAATGATTTTTGTCATGATATTAGGGGACTCCCTTGTTCCCATGTTTCTTTTTTTTAAGTCTGTAAAATACTTGGTAAAGAGCATAGTTTTTGTATATTTTTTTAAAAATTTTAATACAATTAATTACTTACCAAATTTTTTTTTAGAGATGAATTAATAAAGGAAAAAATATTCAACCTATGATTAATCTCCAAGTGTTTTTCCGACTTGGAGATTGAAGCATAGACGCGATGCAAACCTCGAGCACCATCACTAAACCAAACCAAAGCTTGACTGAACTACACAATCTAAGGCGGTAAAGGCAACAAAATGGAATAACAAATGGGGGAAAGACTAACTCGAAAAGCTGGCAGATTATGGAGAAGCTTAAGGAGATTCAAATGTGCAACTCATATTTGGTAAAACATTGTTGGAGATTTGGGTAATTAGTCACAAGTAGATTTCAATGTTTGGGCGGATGGAATTCTTTGCTTTTGGGATTGGATTTATATTCCAAATATTAAAGAATTAAAGGAGAAAATTTTGAATGAGGCGCATAGGTCAAAGCATACAATTCATTCTAAAATGAGCAAAATGTATTAGGGTATGAACAAGAGTTTCTAATGGCAAAACATGAGATGGGAGATTATGACATATGTGACAAGGTGCATTATATGCCAACAAGCTAAGGTCGATCATAAGAAGCCTTTAGGATTTTTGCGCCCATAGTAGTTAGAAATTGGAGTATATCATGATGGATTTTATTTCAAATTTGCCTAAGACGGTGAGAAATTTGAATGCAATTTGAGTGATTGTGATTAAAATATAAAGTGGCCAATGAAAAGTTATCAATTTTTAGGAGATTGTTTCTCCTATTTTGAAGATATTTGTCATTCAAGTTGTTCTCAAACTAGGCATGGGCATTGATCTAGAAGTTAAACAATTAGATATATGGATGACTTTTCTCCGTGATAATTTCGACATAAAATTTTATATTGAATAATTGGAAAGATTTTAAACTATGAGGAAGAAATATCTAGTATTCTGCTTTAAAGAAGAGTCTTTATGGGTTAAAGTAAGTCCCAAAATAATGGTACATGAAGTTGGAGCAGCTAATGGTGGAAAGTATCGAAAGACTATTTGAAACAATTATATTTTTGTTCAAAGGTTTACGGAAGAGGACTTTGTTATCATCTTACTTTATACAAATGAATGTTTATTGTGGGATAGATATATATCAGATTAGTGAATTAAAAAAGCATCTTAGGGAGTCTTTTGCTATGAAAAAGTTACTGCCGATGAAGTAAATTCTTGGCCAAAGAATTTTTCACAAGCAGAATGTAAAATGATTTTGGATGCTTTAAAAATGTTACATCGAAAAAGTGATTTAATATGTCAACATGAAAAAATCTAAACCAGTAAACATTTCGTTTGCTAATCATTTCATGTTAAACACTTGGTAAAGTCCTTTTACAGAGGATGAGAAAACTGGCATGACACATATTCCTTATTCTTCAACTGTTGAGAGTTTAATATATGTGATAGTGTATACGAGATCGAACATAGCTCATACGGCTAGAACCATCAGCCGATTTCTTTCTAATCTCGAAATCAGTATTAGTCTGCTGTAAGCTAGATGTTGAGAAATTTTTTGGTTACTTTCAATATGTATTTGTGCTTTGTGATAGTAATCTATTTTTTGTCGGGTTTATGAATACCGACATAGTAGGCAACATTGACTTCAAAAGTTCATTTCGGGATATTTAGCCGTTTGCGAGAGTAGTTATGTCTTGGCAGTAAATATTGCAAAAGTGTATTGCACTCTCTACTATTGAATTGAATTCATTGCTATGATAGAAGTAAGGAAATGCTGTTAATGAAAATGTTCATTTGATAACTCGACTTCAAGTAATAATAATATGTAATAATTTTGATAAATAAAGCTCTATTAATATATGCAAGAACCTATTATTTTATTTTAAATTGAAGCACAGTGATGTAAATTATCATCGGTTGAGAGTATTTTTCAATAACTATCCACTTGTTGACTACAAGCATGCTACCTAAACTGCTTTCACAGGGTGTAATTGCTCTATTTTAGATTTAGGTCATATATTAGATAACATTTACATTCTTTTTGTGGTTAACTTAAGAGAGAGTGAGAAAGAAAGGAGAAGATTCATGCCATCCACTTGGACATGTATTCTTATTTTGACATTCATATGCCTGTTAGTATGTTATTCTTTTCGTTATTTTGAATTTTTTTACTAGTAATTCTTTTTTACTTTTCATCTATTATTGTATTAACTCTAAATTACCAATATTTTTATAATGTCAAAGGATATATTTGTGATCATTGTATTCATACTCATAATTTACAATAAATTTATATGGATCTAAAATCTTGTAATTTTACCCTACTCTAAAGGGGTTCCCAAAAAAAATATTATATGCCTTATTTTCATTTCTTATTGCATTGTTATTATAATTATTGTTAAATTATTACCATATATCCTCATGGGTCCAACACAATGGGGTCGATATTTCGATTCATGTAAAGATATGTTCTTGACTCGATTAAGAAGTTTGGTGCCTTCGGCTCCAAAAACTTATCGCATAAGTCCAAAGAGCATGTAATTTTAGTCTCTTTTTGGTTAAATTAATGCTAATGTAGGCATTGAAGATTATAATCCAAGAACATTCAAGCTTTGTTGCGTTTCAGATTTTGGGGTCCGGTGCAACACAAATATTCGAGGGTGTAAAAGTGATGGGGAGGAAGAGAAAAATCGGGTTCTACATGGAAAACCTCCCATTGAATGAGGAGAAAAAACCATGAGGCTCTGAACTTTTAAAAATGCTTCACTATGGGTGAAAGTGTTACCAAATACAAGTTTTGGGAGTATCTTTCTTTTTTATTCCTTGCCTCTCTCCCTTGAAAGCTCTCTCTTTGGGAAGCTTCAGAGCCTTATTTTCTTCTTGTTTTTTCAAAGAGAAAAAAGGTCCCTCGTTTAGAGCCTTTGCGAGGTATTTATAGGAAAAAAATTATGCCGTTGGGGAGAGAACACGTGGCAGTTGGCGTATGATCGGGAGGCTATCCACCTGCTCTATTGGCTGTGTCAGGCGTGCGAGAAAGCGGTCTGCCTATCCTGCTGGCCGTGTCAGGCATGTTGGCGTGTATAATGAGGCAAGCTGCTGGCGCCACTGGTAGGGCCTTATCGTGTCAGGCGTGTAGACTCTAGCTGTCAGTCTTGATGTGACTAGGCGTGCTCTGAGCATCATTATGCGATATGGATGCGGCGTTTTGCAGTGGTTGCACGTTCCTTGGTAATAGTGAAGTTGCTTAGTTGGCGCTCACGGCCGTGTATGAAATAGTCCTATCCTTATGTGGCGTGCTTTGTCCCTTTGTGAGTTCACGGACTTGTTTGAAGGAGGCACCTCTCGGACGTTAATTGCTTTCTTAGTGATTTGAAGGATCTTTGGTTCCTTGTGAGGGGTCCTCAGGTCTTTTCTAACTTCTCAGACTAATCCGAGACCTGAAGGAACGTCTGAGGTCTTTGGGCTTCTTGGTCACTGCGAGCCAACTGAATTGACATACTTTGACATTTTGGCTTCTAGCACGCAGGCGTCAAGGCTGTCCTCGTCTGCTAGAAGGTCCTCTAGTCCTCATATTTGTGGGGCTAGGGTTCTCTGACGCTTCTTGGGTTTCTTTGATGATGTTATCCCCTCGTGGTATCCTCGAGCTTCTTTTGATTAATCGAGCCTCTCAGACTTTTGTCACCGCTTGGGCTTCTGGGACACTAGCCCACGTTCTCGGGCTTGTTAGGCCAATTTGGCTTAAGGAATAAAATTGGGCTTTTGGGCCTCATGGACAGTCTGTCCTATTGGTCCGTGGTCGTGACTTTGGGCCTCTTCTTTGGGCCATATTTTATGGGCCCCTATATTGGGACCCAATATAGCCCCCCATGCCAAAGAGTTTGAGGTCCTTGACCGTTTGACATGTCGTTACTACTCTTCTTGGGAAGTTGACCTTTTACTGTAACAGTTTGTCCGTGTGAGCGTTATTGTCTGAGAAGAATGTTGTGACAGACCAGATTATTTTTCCACAAAATAACCTCCATCAGAGACAATACAAACTAAACTTATAATTAACCTATGAACTCTATAAAAATTTTGGCAGAGTTTTTTCTGTAACTGGACGAAAAACCAACGGTACAACTTGTTAAATAGATCCTGCACAAGCACACCTCTAACGAAAGACTTAACACAAAGCCTACAACACACCACACAGGATCACACAACTGCCATATCATCCATGGCTCCAATACAACACTCCTACTCTACCGTATTAAATCTAGAGAGATGTCATCTAAAAAGAACACAAAACTCAAAACATCAATACAAATACGGAAGCATAACTACATTATCATAAACTATGGAAGCATAATAAAATCATAATGCAACACCAGTAAGCCACGCTCAACCCTGAGTGGCTGTCCACAGTCTGACACAATACTATGCCAAATCTTTTGCTCACTCGACGTCTAGCCAACCTCTTCAAGCAAGCCTCTATTGCTCTAACTATCTGGCGACGACTAAGTGTTCTCATCTGAAAGAAAAAATAAAAACAGTAAGAGTGAGTTAACAGCTCAGGAAATATAATCATAAACACATCTCCTAGGCATACACAAGAACTGAAACGGGAAAAAGATACATGTACTCTCCATAGCCAAGAAACAAGAGAGGGAACAAGAAACATCTAGAATCACTTGATTCCCACGGTTCTCATGATTACATTGATTGGTCATTATTCTGAATCACTTGATTCTCATGGTTACATTGATTGGACATTATTCATTTTTATTATTATATCATCTTTGTGGATCCGAGCTAGTAGACCGTACTATCCAACGATGCGAGAGAACGAGGAAAGGAATGTGTTCGCTACACATTCTAAAGCTCGGCTGCATATTAGGTCGACAGCTCTCGACCCTTGGTTGCATCTATTGAACAATCAACGAACAACTACATCTCACTATGTAGTGTTCAACCGACACGCCCCACACCCCCGGGGACCAAGGCAATCCTCATTCTTCCACAGTAGTTTCCTAAAGCGTACCATAAATATCACCCGCTCCCACGAGCGGCCAGAATACATGGCCAAGTATTCCTCAGGTTCACATCGCGATGGACATGGTATGCTAAAGAATACTACCCCTATGAAAATATGGTCCTAGTTTCAAGATTAGTTTCAACACTTGGAGAGGGAAATCTACATTTTCCACACACATTCACAACTCGGAAAATTCCATTTTCATCACAAACATCTCCAACCGGGAGATCATTCCATCACACACATCTCCATCCGGGAGATCATATCATCACAAGACACAACGTGGACTCCCTTCCATTTACAACTCGGTTCATAATTTTTAGTGGGACTCAATTCCCATATACACAATAAAATATTTCTAGTTTACGAGAGAGATTAGATTCCTTACGTCCGATTATCACATATCACTTTGGAACTTCTGGGACTCATTCCCTTGCTTCCAGCACACGGATACACATTTCGAAGCTTATGTTTACATTTAATCAATTAAACATTACTCCCATAACAATTAACGAGGCATAACATATACATCTCTCATTTCATTTTGGGTGAACACTTTTGGAACATCTGGACGCCGTGAACGGTTTGATACTTGAAAGATTGGACATCTGGTGGACACATACGCACAATTGATACACAAGATTTCACATTTGGGGTTGATTTAACTTAAGACGGTGATGGAAGCATGCAACTTCCCATTCATTTTTGGATGAACAGTAACGAGAAACTTTTAAGGCTTCCGGATGTCACGAACGGGTCAAATCTTGCAGGATTCGGCATCCAGTCGATATATACATATAATTAGGATAAGGAGATTTATATTCTAGGATCATTTTAATATTTTACGAAGGTGACAACATGCAAATTCCACCTTTGGTCACGGGTGAAGAGTTACAGTGCCCATTTAGAGGGCTCGGACGTCGCAAACGGGTCAAAATGTGCGAGATCAGACCCGCGGCCGACATATATATATCATTGGGATGTGGGGTTCACATTTTGAGGTCAATTTTATGATACACGAACGGGAAACAGAAAATCCCTAAATTTTCGTGGGTTATGATTTTGGTGAAACCAAACCGGACAAATCAGATACGATTCGGACAAACAACTGCATATTCTTTGACCTCAAGGCATGGGTTTTAAGATTCTCACATTAATAATGGGTATCGACACAAAATACCTACTCAAATCAAACAAAACATCGAAAGAGAATGAGAAGTGTGTATGAGAACATTTGCCTCAACGCGTGCTTTCATCTTTATAACTGGCCCTCGGACGGATTCGGACTCCTAGGCCTCGATCTCCCTTCTTCTCTCTCTAAAATCGGCACCTTCTCCCACTCTAAAACCCTAGACCGAGCGAAAAATGACGAGGAGAAGTTAGGGCACAACTTTTATACTCGGCCACTGCTGGAGCGCGGCTCGAGTGGCTAGCAGGCAGTTGCGCCACTGACTATCCACCGCTCGAGTCGCTCGAGCGGCCTGCCAGTGTGGCCAGTTCTGATTTTTTTGCTCGAGTGGCCAGAGGGCGGGGGGGGATTCTGGAAGCTGCGCTTGAGCCACGATTCGAGCGCCCAGCAGGCGTAAGCCTGCTGGCCGTGCATCAACAGCACGAACCCGAACCCTTTCTCGATTTTTCTTTCGATATCCAACCTTATTCATTTCATAGGATTAATATTAATCATTAGCATACTAATCACCTCATTATTATCAAGTTCTTAAATTCGGAACCTCACAGACGTTCTTAAGCAAGTTAGAACATGGTCGTCCACCTTTGGGTTTAGGCCTTTTGCGGTGCTAGTCCGAGACCATGTGTGTCCTCAGAGGAAATGTGGCGCCAGGTTTGGTGAAGATGTGTCTCAGAGCTTCTTTTGAGTCCGAGACCTTTTCAGTGCCGTCGTTTGGGCTTCTGCAGAGCATTTAATGCTGGAGTGACGGGCCGACAGGCACCTTGGGAAGGCAGGGCAACGATTTCTCTGAGGCGAATGGCCGAGCGATGCATGCTGAAGGGCAATGAGTGCGCATTTTTTGAATTTCAAAAATATTAATAGGCTGGCCTTCTCATTTTCGACTCTTCACTTTGCGTTTGCTTTCATTTTCTTTGCCAAGTTTGCTCTTCATGTTTAGAAGCTTTCGTTCTTCGTTCTTCTTCTGTCTTTTTCTTCTCGTTTTCCATGGCGCCTGGAGTAAGGGATATTGCTTCCTTCGTGACGCTCGTCAAGCTTGAGGAGATTCGAGAACAGTGTAGGATCCATGATTCCATAGCCATGATGGTTCCGGATTCCTATGAGAGGGCAGGGTGTCCACTGGACGAGTTCATCACCGTGTACGAAGTCCACCTCAAAGGTAGGCTTTAATTTCCTGTGCCAAAAGAGCTCTATGAAATCATGAAAAGCCTTGGAGTTCATTTTGCCAAGCCTCAACCAAATGCAATCAGGTATTTGGTTTCTTTGTACGGTTTTGCCCGCTACCATGATAAGATGTTGGATGCACTTATGGTCAAGTTTATGTTGCGCTTTAGATATAACATTGATTGGATTACAATGACCCATCGTCCGGACTTTACCGTGATGTGCGGGGGGAACCCAGGCTCCACCAAGAGGTGGAAGGATAAATTCTTCTTCCTGGGTGTCCGGGAGAATTGGGCCATCCCCATTGCTTGGGGGAATGTGTCCAGCAAGTACTGTTTGGATTCCTCAAGGGACGAGAGGGACGCAGTGAGGGAGTTCTCGAACATGGTGATGGCCAACCTCGGGGGCTTTTACAAGAATAAGCACAACATCTGACTTTCATCCGAGAACTTCGAGATAACAAAATGAGTCCACGGGCTGAGGCCTCCGCTGTAACTCCTTCCGAGAAGTCCAATAAGAAAAGACTGAGGAGGAAGGCAAAATCTCTGAGGATTGAGGGACCTGCTAAGCGCACAGAGAAGAACCGTCTGGTAGAGAGCTCAAAATGTCCGGTGGCCATCATTGAGTTTCCCTCGTCCGATGATGATGACATTGATGATTTTGATGACAATGTTGTGATTGCCCCTCTTTTTAAGAGGTTTAGGACCGGTCCTTTACCAGTCCTCGGGGACTGAAGGTCCTGCTTCTACTTCATCTGCTGATCCTCTCGGCAGGTCTTTGGGGACGATAGTGTAGATCGTGGAACTCTCGGACGCCTAGCCTCCCAATGATGACTCTACTCCCAGAGTTTCCGCTGATCTTCTTGGTGAAGTCTCAAACAGGGTTGGCCACCCTTCCGAGGACATCGATGGTGGGGACTCCGTCAAGGAAGCTGAGGGGGGAGTGATAGCTGTGATGGTCTGAGAGGTGATAGAGGCCGAGGAAATAGACTCTTCTGACATAATGTCCTTTGGTCCTTCCGAGCATCCCATTGTAGTCCAAACTGAAAGTTTGTCAGGGCGCCCTGTAGATGTCCTTGAGGAGCCTCATGGTGAGGATGTTGATGTTAGGACAGGCTCTTTAGTGCCTTTTATAGTTGTGGAGCATGCTCCCGAGGAAGCATTGCGGCGCCTGAGGAAGCATCTGCGGCGCCTGAGAGCAAGTCGCAGGAGTCCGAGGCCCTTGGGGAACGTGGCCCAGGTCATGATCCTCTCGTCTCTAAGGTAATCCACCGCTACTTCTTTTACCTTACTTTCAGTTGCTTGTGTCTTGATGGGCTTATCTGCTTTGCAGCTCCAGGACTTGGCCGGGAGCCTTAGCCAGCTGGTCGAGGAGTTCACCCAATCCCACTCGGAGATGGAGTCATTAAGGGCTGCTAGGGAAGTTGGCCAACGGGCTGAAGGGAAGCTGGCTGAGGCAGAAAGGAAAGTTGCCTCCTTGGAGGATACCGTTAAGCTTCAGCAGGAGTTTCTTTGGAACAGGATTGTCCGCCTGGAGGAGAGGTTGAGGACGTCCGTGCAGACCGTGGAGATTGCGCCTTTACTGGATAGCAAGTACTGGGAGGGCATTCGCATGTGCCGCCGAGTGTTGCGACTGATCCGTCCGCGGTTTCCTACAGCCGTCCTTGATCCCAGGAACACCGATGCCTTACGCGTAGAAGATTTGTATGGCGTTGCTGGGAGGCCTTTCCCCGAGTCCTCTCGGGCAGGGCTTGAAGGCGATCCTCCTACACCCGAGCAGCCAGGTCTCGAGGACCAGGCGGGGCCTTCTAGAGCTCAGGAGGATCGAGGACAAGGGAGCCAAAAGGGGCTCTTGTGACACTTTGTCTCTTTTTCCCTTTCCTTTTTTGTTGTTTTTTTATATGACAATGTACAAGAGCCTTGTTTTATAAATAAAACTTACGCTTTCTTAGTTGAAGCTTCGGACTCTTTGCTTGGTTTGTACAAGTGTTCATTCTTTTGTGACGCACTGCAAAGTGTCTTGTCCTTAGCTTTAAGTGGCAGATTTGAAGGATTGTACTGCCTTCTGACCTCTTGGATTGCCTGGCTTTACACGAAGTTCCTAGAGCTTGACCTTTTGGGCCACTTGGATGAAACCGAGTTTTTAGAATACGACCTCTCGGGCCGCTTGGATAGGACCAAATTTTTGTATGCGACCTTTGTAACCACTCGGACAGGACTGAGTTTTTGTATATGATATCCGGGGTTGCTCGGATAGGACTGAGTTTTAGAATACAACATCTGGGGCCGCTCGGATAGGACCGAAGTTTTAGAATATGACCTCTGGGACCTCTCAGATTGGATCGAGTTTTTAAATACGACTTCTGGGGCCGCTCGGATAGGACCGAGTTTTAGAATACGACCTCTAGGGCCACTCGGATAGGACCGAGTTTTAGAATATGACCTCTCGGGCCGCTCGGATAAGACCAATTTTGGGAGTATCATCCATTTTTCTTCCTTGCCTCTCTCCCTTGAAAGCTCTCTCTTTAGGAAGCTTCAGAGCCTTCTTTTCTTTTTGTTTTTCAAAGAGAAAAAAGGTCCCTCGTTTGGAGCCTTTGCGAGGTATTTATAGGAAATAATTGTACCATTGGGAAGAGGACATGTGGCAGCTGACGTATGACCGGGAGGCTGTCCACCTGCTCTATTGGCTGTGTCAGGCGTGCGAGAAAGCGGTCCGCCTATCCTGCTGGCCGTGTCAGGCATGTTGGCGTGTATAGTGAGGCAAGCTGCTGGCGCCGCTGGTAGGGCCTTATCGTGTCAGGCGTGTGGACTCTAAGTCTCAGTCTTGATATAACTAGGCGTGCTCTGAGCATCATTATGCGCTGTGGAGGCGGCGTCTTGCAGTAGCTGCACGTTCCTTGGTAATAGTAAAATTGCTTAGTTGGCGCTCACAGCTGTGTATGAAATAGTCCTCATCCTTATGTGGCGTGCTTTATCCCTTTGTGAGTTCACGGACTTGTTTGAAAGAGGCAACTCTCGGACGTTAATTGCTTTCTTAGTGATTTGAAGGATCTTTGGTTCATTGTGAGGGGTCCTCGGATCTTTTCTAACTTCTCAGACTAATTCAAGACCTGAAGGAACGTCTGAGGTCATCGGGCTTCTTAGTCACTGTGAGCCAACTGAATTGACATACTTGGTCATTTCTGCTTCTGGCACGGAGACGTCAAGGCTGTTCTCGTCTGTTAGAAAGTTCTCCGATCATTTTTCTAGTCCTCATATTTGTGGGGCTAGGGTTCTTAGACGCTTCTTGGGTTTCTTTGATGACGTCAGCCCCTCATGGGGTCCTTGAGTTTCTTTTGGTTAATCGGGTCTCTCACACTTTTGTCGCCGCTTGGGCTTCTGGGACACTAGCCCACGTTCTCGAGCTTGTTAGGCCAATTTAGCTTAAGAAATTAAATTGGGCTTTTGGACCTCATGGGCCAGTCTGTCCTCTTAGTCCGTGGTAGTAACTTTGAACCTTTTCTTTGGATTATATTTTATGGGCCCCTATATTGAGACCCAACAAACTTAAAATTTTTAATTTTACTAATTTATATATTAATAACTTTCATGCATAGTAATTGCTTTTATTGAAACTAATTTTTAATTGATAATATATTTAATTTAATTTAATTTAATATGTAAAATTTACTAAACTATAAACTTATGAAAAATAAATTTATCATTAGATTAATATTATAAAAATATAATAAATTTGTTAAATAAAAAAGAATGTTATGTAGTACCTAAATATATTATGAAAATTAATTTTGACTTCTAATGCCAAGTAATAATTGTATATTTCTAATGTGTACGAGTTTAAATATCTAAATATTAAAAACTCATAAAATACTGTTTAATTATTGTAGAAGCAAATTATAAAATTAATCATAAAATGATTCAGTTTCCCTTCTTATAAGTATTTGTTAAACATTGACGTATGAGTATTTATATCAAAATTATTAAAAATAAATACAAATTTTATTTTATTTTAATTGTTTTATTTTTATACTAATTTTAATAATTTTAATATAAATAAATATATAATTAAATATTAAATTTTATTTTTTTTAGATTATATCACCTCCAAAATTAGCTGTAGGTTACTTTAGACTCTTTTCTGTGTGTTTTTTTTTAAGTAAAACATATTAAAAATAAATGGAAAACATATTATCACCGATGAAAAGCAATTTAGACTCACTCATCAAGCGCATACGGACAATTATAATTCTAATGAAACTAGTATTGAATTTTAAAAGATTAAAATTTCAAAATATAAGTATATTTTTTATGTTATTAGAATTAAAATTAGATAAAATTTAAAGTTTTATTATTTTAATTATATAAAAATTTATAATTATGTAAAAAATAAAATAATATATAATAATTTGTTAATTCACACACACACATACATACATACAAACATATATATATATATATGATGCGTACCTGGATCTGACTTCGAATAGATTCGGATTCTTCTGGGTGGTTTGAACCGGCTCCGTTCACTGAGTACGAATCCTGCACACCA
>JAOVVI020009010.1:1939-13861 GCA_028571085.2 Nepenthes alata
TTACTAATGTTGGTACCTGTGTTTGATTAATAATGCAGAATTAGAAAGGTCAGATAGGAGCAGAGAAGGAACAGATGAAAGTGTTTGGATGATTAAAAATCAAGAGGAAAATATTGGGAAATTGGTGAGGGAAACGAGGAGGCCAAATATACAGAGAGAATTCTTTTAAAGAGGAAGAATATATACGGAAAAGAAGAAAAGAAAAGAAAAGAAAATGACGTGGGAAATTGGAGATGATGCCAATGCTTGGCTTTGCTGCATCAATATATATCGCGATGCATTTTGCGAACCCATATTGATGTAGGAATTAGGAAGCCGCCTCATCAAGCTTGAACATTTGAACAATTATAGGTCCGATTTTCGTAACTTTAAATCTGAATCCTGTAAGCCACAAGACAAACTAGAGATAAAAAATATATGGGATTCGCTTCCTGATATATCTTTCAACGCTCAAATTAATAATCTTTCTATTCGGATGTAAAAGATACAAAAAAATAGATACAAAAGTTCAAAGAAGGTGGGGATAAATGTATGTACGGAAGGCAGTACACTTATTTGTATACTCATCTGGTGGAGTATCTTTTTTCTTTCTTCCTTCATCCTCCCTTTTTTAGGGAAAGGGGCTTATTTATAATACCAGGCATCATATGGTTGCTAGGCGCCTAAAATCAATGCATGGGCAAGATGCTGCCTCGAATCAGCGACTGAGAGACGTTACTCATATGTGTAACGGCCGCCTCAATTCAATGGCAAGATTACCTGGCTACCAACTATCAGATTGACTTAGCTGCCGTCTATATTTGGTCACTAAACGACTCATTATGATTCTTTAATGCCTAGCCGTTCAAGTCGTGTCCTTTGGTTCGTAAATTTGTGCACCATTTGCCTGATGGGCTCTGAAATATTTTTTATTAGGCAGTCAACATTTAGACCTTTTATTCACCTATATATTAGGCTAGCCCATTCCTAACCATACCCATACATAAATATATACATATATGGAGAGCAAGAGAGAGAGAGAGAAGGGGGGCGAGGAGACAGTGGCAGGCAAACAGAAGTTGGAAAGAAGGTGGATGAGCCCGTCTCTTCTGCAACTTCAGAGCATAATTCAGGGACATCTCTGCATGCATTTCCTTGAGAAAAATGGCTTGTCGTAATCCCCCCCCTCTCTCCCCTATGAACATCTCTGCTTCCCGCCGGTGTAGAACACGGTAGCTTCAAATTTGGCAGTTCCATGACAGGTTTGATGGGTCAAAAGTTACAGGTGATCTATGCAGGTCTTCCATTGGATCTTTACCACACACAAACCATACGGCAATAACCCAAAAATTAACCAGCGGCCCAGCTTAAACCCTGTATACCTGATAACATCCAAAAAGTGTAGACATGATCTGAATTGCATGCTGTAAAATCCAGCTTGAATCCACAATAACGCAAAACCCACCAGATCAAATTGATCCCTGCAATTAATATTGATAGAGTGTTTAAGGTTTGGCTATCATTTGTGATGTTGTAGTCCCACTTTGGCTTGAGATCACGACTTTAAACACATGAAGCAACCTCTTTACATTACCACAAATAAAGCCCGCATATACCAAACTCTGAAAATCGCACAAGGTAGGAGACTCAAAAAGTAAAAGAAGTTTGTCTTTCCCATAGCCATTAGTTCCAAATTTTAGGCCAAGAAGTTCAAAGACAATGACAGTGGAGCAAGTAGCTCTATCATAAACAACTGGAGGCCCGATCTTTTTTACTACATACAGAAAAAGCAGCACAAACCCACACAATAGTAGAATTATTATGTCTGTACAAGCACTATTTGAAATGCAAACCTTACATGGAACCAAACATATAATTCATTTTGGGTCGGAACTTTCAATATAAGGACTTTTGAGAGTGTCTCTTGCTTCCCTGACTATATGATGGACTCCTCTCCAGCTTCTGCTTAAAAGGCAAAAATGTAAGAGGATTTTTTATACTATGAAGCTAATGTAACCAGTGCAAAGATTATCACCTTTCCCAGGAACAATTACTATAGGTGCTATCTTACAGTTGTGGAAGCAATACTCACTCACACTCCCATGCATTACACTGGATAAATAAACACAAAAATATAAGATGCATAAACCACAGAAATACCATTTTCACAAAGACAATCTCAGAGAGAGAGAGAGAGAGAGGAGAAAGACCTCTGGATCAAGCTCCTGCCTCTGGTACCCATGACTACAGCAGCCGGCTTCAACCTTTCTGCTTCCTTGCAAATCACCTTTCCAGCATCACCTTCCCCTATCCGAGCCACAGTCTTCACCTAATTCCAATAGTTTCTAGATTTCAGCAATATTTTCCAATAACTAAGGAGGTCAAAGGTCATCATCAACTTCATAGCAATTATATATTTGTGACAGAATTTCTGTGCTAACTTATCTGTCAGCCGAAGGTTTTATTCACCAAAAGTTCATAGCAGTTTTCCATGAAAAAGGATTTCAAGGAAGAATGAAATTCATATGAGCAAAAAGGTATTTATGAATTCACCGTGTAACACACAATCAGGCTAATTTTACTTTATTTGACAGGAGAGAAGCAACTATCAGAAGAGTCAACACCAAGGGGAAAATAAAGAGGAATGCCCCCTCAGATAACACAGAATGTCCGCATGCCACCACAAAACAAGAAATCCAAGGGTGAGGAATAGGAGTTTAATAAATCATAACTATATTCACAATCTATTCAAGCATCTAAATTTCCTTTATTTCTCCCAGTTTTCATTCATGTCATTGTTTTCCAATAGAACCCTAAAGATCCTCCAACCTCCTAAAAAGTTATAAGACCTCCCAACCCAACCGTGACCATCCCAACTCTGCTAGTTGATTCAGAGACAAGCGGGATTCCCTTTCTACTACGCATCACAGAACATGGAAGGCTTGGAATCGGCAGCATAACACACAGGAGCCTCAGTGAATTGGCTCCAATGCACAAAAAGACTACCATCAAAAGAGAAGATCGATGTGCTGCCCATTTCATGACAAAACCCAATCTAGAAAAACAGCCCCCTCGAAGTCATTACTTTGCAGGAGACACATGGGCAAGACCCTTCTCTTCTTTCTTTTCTTCATATGGTGTTCTTATTGATCTAACCGAGCATTTTCCATTTCCAAATTTCCAGAGCAGTCAATCGTCAAGATTTTCTTCCAAGATCATGTGAAAAATGAATTTTCAAAATCTTTTATCTCTCAGCCTACCTCTTTCTTCCAACAAAATCAAAACACTAAATTCATATTTCTTTGTTTTTTTTTAAAATCCCTCAATCTAAATCTGAAGACTGAAAAGAGATCCATAAAATAGGTACTTGTCTAGATTAAAGGAAAAAAAAAAAGAGTAAAGAAATATGATACTAGACACTAGCATTTGCAAGATGGTATTTACCCAATTTAGAATTGAGTCTCACATTATATGGAATTGGACTTTCTACAGAAAAAACTGATAATGCACTGAATTTGATACTCGCTAAACACTATATGATTAAACAGCATTTAAACCCACTAACACCTAGAAGGGGTGAAAAGGTATTTCTTTGTGGAAGAACAAAATAAAAATTCACAACTTCAATGCACATAAAAAAATTATATATCTTGATGCTTAAATATCAATCATGACCCTTACATGCACATAACATAAAGTAAAATGCAAAAATAGAGAGAATGCAATATGTTGGTAAAGAAGGAAGACTCTTCAACAACTCGTTCATAGAAAAAACCCTTCGAGCTTTCAATAGTCAACTAAAAATCCACTATATAAAAAAAGTCAACCTAACAAATTAATGAACAGACATGCTCGACCTCTAGTCGACTAACCCCAAGCATATGACTATCTAATATCTTCCTTAGATCCGCAACTATCCGCATATCTTCTAGTCTCTTTGAGCAAATCTCCAATTGATTGAACTCCTCTAGCCAAAAATTGCCTCAAATCTATGCATAAGCTACAAATCAAAACTTCATAGTTTGTAGGCTAATAAAGGTAAGGTTTGGAATCAAAAGAAATCTCAAGACAACAGAGCTCTCATATCAAACAAAGAAAAAAAAAATCTCTCAAGAGGTAGGTGATTCTCTCAATCTTACTGTTAGACACTTAGGCATGTACAAAGAAGGTTCTCTCTTACTTCAAATCAGGTATGTCATCCTTCTCCAAATAACAAAATGAAGTTTGGTTACCTTAAAACAACTGAAAACCTCAGATTTAAGCAGTTGCCAGTTGAGTGAAGGGGGAAGAAAGAAAATTATATAATTTCGCTGGAAATAAAAACGTGCAAAGCTCACACGAAACTGGCACCAAGGTAATCATCTTAAGCATCTTACACGAGAACCATATGCAGTTCGCCTTCAAAAATCTATAACTTAAGCCACCATCTCATGCACTACTTGCATTTCGTCTGTAGACACTTTCAGCATAAGCATCCATCACGCAGACATCATGAAGGTTTGGTACATAGCATCAATAACTTATAGACACGCGTCAAACAATATCTAAACACAAATTGAACCGTTACATACTTCTGCTCGAACGTAAAGTCACATGAAGGTCACGCAAAATCAAACAAACCAGCCTTCGCATGAGGAAATGTTTGTGCAAAACTCACCTTTTCACTTTAACCAAATGCAATGCTAAAACTTATATCTAGAACCCAAAGAGATAACAATCATAAAATAATAAGCCCAAAAAACAACTCAATGTTAGTAATTTTGCCGGCACTAAATACAGACAAAACAATAAACACTTTCCACTTCATGAAAACAAAGGTATCTAACAGGAGCATTGGGGAAAAAAGATAATCAAGATGAAATAAAAAAGCCTACAGTGGGAAAAAAAGCTACTTACCATAGCTACCTGCAGAGCCTCAACCGCTAGGTTTTCCATAAGGGTCTTGGTAGTTTCGTAAACAGCCTCATTATGAACACCTGGGTTATGTTCATTGCAAATAACAATCGATGGCATCATTTAACCGAAAATTTCCTGCTAATTAATATTTCCTACAAGAGCAAACACACCGAGAAAATGACAGAAATAAAGGCAGGAAAACATATGCAGCAAAAAGGCCGAACAATACTGGAAACGGCATGGACAAGGTGGATTGTGTCGGCGAGCCTACAAAGGTGAACAAGGGCCCAATCGAAAGCGTGCTTGCTGTTGGGGCCATGATCTACCGCTATGAGTAAGTCCCGGCCTCTCCTTCTCTCGCCGGTTTCTCTCTCCAGCTCTGGCTCCTGCACTTTGGGTATCAACGACGGAAGAATCACTTCTCTCCAATTGTACACATCGTCTTCCGGTACAGTCAACATTCTCTCTCCCATTCTCTCTCACTCCTTCAACACTTGCAACTTACAACAACCAAGAAACCCTAGATCGAACGAATCTTGCAGGAGAGCGGGAAAGGCGGGAAGAAACCGCGGAACTGGTCAGTAATTGTTTTCTTGATCAAAATCGGACCGTCGATCAATTTGATTCTGACTCAAAAAATTTTAACATTTAGATCAAGATATATATTAATAATATAAATTTACACGGCTAAAGATCGTGCCCCCATTAATTTAATTTTTTTTTAGTCAGTTGCCATTACGGCTAAAAGCTATTGGTTGCACCCGTCGAATAGGATTAATGAATTTTTAAAGATATATTTTTATTTTAAATAAATAATAACTTTTAAAAAAATCCTTCAATGAATGACATTTTTAATAATTAATAATCTTTTAGGTACATATTATATATATATATATTTATTTATATAATATTTTAATTTAAATGTTATAATTTTTAAATCAAAATTAAATATTTTGACAAATATAAATTTTTTAAATAAAAAATTAAATATAAAAAAGTTATAGAAATAAATAAATCAGCCCAATTTAGATTAGGACCAATACAGTTATAATTTAGGTTTAAATAAATTAATGGTAATTAATTTAATTTAATTTATTAATTATAAATTTTTATCTAAATTTAATTTATATTTAAATTAAAATTAATTTTGATTAGGTTTATACTTGTCCTTTTTTTCATAAAAATAAATTATCAAAAAATATATATATCTTTTTATATTTTTTTCAAAATGATGATGTATGTCCATCTGCTACTAATAATTTTCAAGTTAAATAAATAAATAAGATATTTTATTATTTAAAAAGTTTATTATATTTAAAGGATATTTTAAAAACAACCTTTTAATATAAAATATAAAAATATGTGTCATTTTATTTAAAATTATATAAACAACTTTTAAAGTATATAGCATTTTTAATTAATTATTAATATAATAGTTATTTTATATTCTTACAAATAATACTCTGCTTTTATATATATATATTTGAAATAGATATTATGATCTCACCAATTCCCACGCAGTCATGTCCATTAGATTAGGAAAATATTTATTTTTTATTAAAATATAGAGCCTTATTTTTATATTTTAATTATTTATTTTTAAATAAATAATTATAATTTAATTATTTTTATAAAAAAAATTAAAATATTAAAGGAAGGATTTAGGCAACAGGCAAAAGGAGATAATAACAAGTTGAAAAAATATTAAAATTATTCTTATTTGAGACGTCATCACATTTGTTCGTTATTTTCATTATTTCAAACCTTAGACTTTATAATTTATACATTATCATTCAAACATTAAACTTTATAATTTATACATTATAAAATTAGTTCATCATATTTCAATATCATATTCTACAAAGCGTACCTAATTAAAGTCCAAGTCTTATTGGATTTGAACCAGATTTTTTAAAATGATAACCTCGTCCATTCAAATATCAAATTAATAAAAAATTTTAATTTTTATATATACTACTTTTATAATTTTTTATTCCTATAAAAAAATCTAAAAATATAAATTTTTTTAAAAAATAATATATAATATATAGAAGATAAAAGAATTGAATATATCAAATAAAATTAGAGGTATTCTCATTAGTTATGTAGCAATTTAATAACTAAGATCAATGATACTTTAATCAAATTATATTTTTATATTTAACATCAACAGTGATAACAAACATTAAGAATATATATTTTTTTCTATATCTTTTTTTTAATATCATATATTTATTATTATATGACTTAAAATATACAAGATAAAACTTTACCTAATATAGCAGAAAAGTTGAGTTGAATTTTTAAATATCATAAAAAAGAAAAAGAAAATTTGGGAAAAATTCTGATACTTTTCGGACGACAAATTACAAGGGATTTTTTGATTAATTAAATAATTAAGTTCACAGAAAGCAGCACTATAACAGTTGGTTTGATGATATTTTTTGATTTAGGAATACAATGCCAGTCTTTTTATGACGTCAGCCCTAATTTATAGTTTACACTATAGATATAACATAAATTGTTAGGTTAGATAAATATTGTCAAAAACTACTTACCAATATATATATATATATATATATATATGTATATTGTTATTAAAATTGTTATTAAAATCCTTTCATCTTACTCAAACTATATAAGTACGTGAATCTAAATTTAATCCATTAATTCTTTGATAATTCCAATGTGGTACAATAATTAACATGAAATTACACTTAAAAGAAAACATTATTGTGCTAATAAATATATTATAGGTTTAATTATTGTGTTAAAATAAGATAATAATAAAATAACTTTATTTAAAAAATAAAATAACGTGGAAACAAATTTAAAATAAAAAAATTTAAATTTTTAGTAATTAACATATAATAATAGTAAAAAAATTATCAAAAAATTGATATAAAATTATTTTTCTATACTTACATAAAGAAATAATATTTTAATATATATTAAAAATTTTAGATAAATTTGATCAAAATCAAGCCATCTTATTAACCTTGTCTTACTTATTTTATAAGTTTTGATCAATATATATCAATATTATAAATAAATATTAAAAAAAAGTAAGCCTAATCTTTTTTTTGGACTAGGTATAAATATGAATGAAAGTAACTGATTCAGATAGGGTTATAAAATATTTTTATTTATAATTTTTTCTTTAAATATACACCTAAATAGTATTTTAATTTATATATTATAGTTTTAAAAAATAATTATTTTTTTTGTTATTTTTATATATATATAAATTTTTAAATAAAAATACTTAAAAGTAAAAAACCATTCAAATCCCAACTTGACTTAAATTATGAATATATCTAGTCCGGCCTAACCGGATTTAATGTTTATAATTTTTTATTTAAATTTGACATATATTTGATTTGAATCCAATTTTAATTAGTTATATTTTAGGATAAATATAAATATAAAAAATATCTTTAAAATAGTTATTTTTTAATAATTAGAAATAAAAATTACTTGGTGAAAACTTATTTTTTATTTCTTATTTTAAAAAATAATATTTTTTTTATAATTATTATTCATATTATTAACGTAATTAAATAGTAAAATAATAATTTTATTAAAAATAATTAAAATAATAAAATTTTTATTCTATTTTATCAAATGAATCGTAACTGTTCTTATATTTTGCTATATATATATATATATATATTGTTAAATGTAGTTGAATTACTGATCAAATGTCCAACTAATATGAAGCTCATGTATCGTGATCGAAAAAATTATCTGAAATAAATAATTATCTCATAAGAAAGATATAAGTTTCAGATATGGTCATACGTGCACCCCACCCACCACAATTCTCCCCTACACAACCCTTCTCCAAGTACTGTTGCAAAGAGGATCGTGCGGTTCAATACTGCAGAGTACTACTACAAAGAAAGGAAGCACACGACTCCCGTGGATCACCTCATCAAGAAGCAGCTACCACCATTTTGAACCCTTACTTCACCAAGTTTTGCCTTGCTCATCCGGTGCACACTCCATCACATCAACGAAATCCTCATGTCTTACAGGATTTGCCTGTTGTAGCCATACGATTCCCTGCCCATCTGTATTATTTATAAAATATGCTTTAAACTCTAATCATATTATTTATATTGTTGTTAGTTCTTACATACTTGTTAGTCACATCGTGTCCATATTGGCTCACAGTTTATCATTTAATAAGACATATTTAGTACCCATCTATTAGTCAACTATGTGGCCTAGGCTTTGAGTTTCATTTCTCTAATCGTAGTTGATATATACAAGATTTTCATAAAGTTTTCCCACAAACACATCTTTCATTGCTACCACAACCATCTCCTCCAATCTCCGGCATTCTTGTCTAAGCCACATATCATTATCCTATTTTCAGTCATTAGTATCTAGCGATAATTTAGGATCTATAATTTTTACAAGTTTTGATTGTGTTGTTTGTCAATTAGGCAAATAGACTTTTTTACCTTTAAATAAATGTGACTCTTTTTTGTTTGCTTCATTCTACTTTATTCATTCCGATATTTAGGGATTAGTAGCAATTCCTATCAAAGGGGGATTATGCTACTTTGTCATCTTTGTAGACAATTATTCCACTATATATGGCCCTACTTCATACACATAATTTGAACTACTACACATTTACATAAAATTTTAGAAAATTGTCTAAACCCAATTTCGTCCTACCGTCAAAATCATTTGCTCAAACAATGCCATGGAATACAAGGACACTACTTTCCTGTGAATCTTACTTCAAAATTGCACCATCTTATGTTTATCCCTATACCTCATAATAAAATGGTTGTACATAAAAGTAAACACTATCACATCCAAAATACAATTAGATCTCTATTTATCTCCACCACTCTCTTTGAATGCTTTTGTGGTGAAGTTGCTCCCATCATCATCTACACCATCAACCATTTTCTCTTACCAATTATCCAAAATAAAATCCTATTCAACTTACTATATGATCACACTCCTCATTACAACTTTGTTCAAGTATCGGTTGTACTTATTTTGTCCAATTCCCACCACATGAAAGAAACAAATAATATCCTTATTCTAAATTTTGCTGCTCTATTGGCTACATAATCGAATAAAAAGTTTACTATTGTATAGTCGACCGGCTTCAAATCTCTTACCATGTGACCTTTCGAAAATGTAAATTCTTTACTAGCATCTCCTCCCTTAATTCCACATATAATAGCCACCCACCCATTTTTAGAGACCCATCCATACCTCTATTTCTTTAACCTATCATCACCCTACCATTTGACACAAACTCAACCAACAACCTTTTTACAGCCCATCCTGATAATTCTAACATGCTCATTGATTAGATTATATTACCACACGACACAAGCCTAGAAAACCCATCCAAGCCACAAAACTCACCAAGTAATATTCCTTATTGCTCTTATCATTTAAGTGCTCCTCCTCTAGACCTCAAAGACTATCATTATTTTTTTGATCTTTCCACCATTTATGAACCTCTCTCTTATTATGAGGTAAGCATTGACCCTTTTAGGCTGAAAGTCATATTTAAGGAGCAAGATGCCCTTTGCAAAACTTAAACATGGGACTTGGTGAACCTAATTTCTAAAAAGTCCATAGTAGATTGCAAGTAGACCTATTAGATCAAGACTCGGGTTAATAAAATGTTTAAATGCTATAAAGCACATATCATTACAAAATGTATTATTTAATAGTATGATATTGATTATGATGAGATGTTTTTCTTCGTTGCTTAGCTAACTATAGTTAGATCCTTGATTGTAATTGCAACTATCAAATACTGACAATATGCTCAATAAGGATTCACTCCTAGCTCACATGATTTTGCCTTATTCCGCTGTAAGACTAAAGTCTGCATCACCATCGTCCTCTATATCGATGACATAATTATCATTGGGAACAACACCAGCAACAATTGAAAGTTCTAGATCTTCCTCGGTCAACAATTTGAGATAAAAGATCTCGACAACATCTAATAATTCTTCAATATCAAAGTTAGCCCCTCCGCTAATGGCTATCACTTCTCTTAGGCCAAATACTTTTCCAATCTTATCTCCAAAGCATGTCTAATAAACAATAAAACCGATAATATTCTATTAAAGTATAATGCTAGGCTTATTCTCATAGATGAAGTCTCTTTAAATGATACAATTATTTATGGATAATTGGTCATTAGCCTAATCTACCTCATTGTCCCAAGGCCTAACAACACTTATTCTATTCATATAGCTAGCCTGTTCATAAATAAGTCCCAGTCCACTGACTACGCTATTGGTTTTTACATTCAATGCTATAGAAAAGGTACTCTATTTCACTATCTACACTACTCGAAATCATTTATTGACATATGTACTCTCTCATATGCTGATTAGGCAAATGATCTCACCAATCGTCGCTCCCTCACAAGCTACTATTTCTTATTTCCTTTTATTTTTCATATTTTTCAATTCGAAGGTGGATATTGGTATATTCTTAGTCCATATTTTTTTTTATTTTCTTCACATAAATCTCTCTACCGTCTTTCAATTTAGGAAATTATTAGTTTGTAATTACTTCTTTTTTATTCATTTTATTTCCTATCTTTTTATCTGAGGTTTTTTTTTTCAAAAAATAAGATCTTACCTGTATAATACTATAGATACAATAAATATAGAGAATTCTCTCTATTTTACCTTTTTTTTCTCTCAGTTTTTACAAGATAAAATATCATACCATTCGATAATATTTTGAATATATCCTCAAAACATCTATTATATGTATACTCACTTCATGTGGTCATAAAGGCCATAATAATTTTTACAATATTTAAGTTCTTATTTTACATATAATTATGAATATGTTAAATTATGGGTTTCTTAACTAACAATCGTAATTCATCCCTTAGTTTCCAACGTGGGAAAAGATAATTGATTAATCACGTTTTTTTTATTCAAAAGGATTTTTTCGATTTGAGATAAGTTATTTTTCAAATTATACTTTCTAAGAAGCAACAAAAATTGATTATTTTTTGTCGACTTTCTTTCATCT
>JAOVVI020009011.1:0-13860 GCA_028571085.2 Nepenthes alata
CCATTTCCTTAATTCTACTACTTTCAAGTAAGGCATGTCTTTTCTCTGTGGACTTTCATTTCAATGCTGACGCTTCAAATTCTCCCTCAAGCCAAAGACTCCATATTAAGAAGTCTTGGGGGATGCCTGTATTGTTTCTCTCATCAGCAGTATTGCTATTGGTCATCTAGTGATTGCTTATTGAACTAGCTGTAGAGCACGACGGAAACTTCTATTTCATATAGTGGACCCTGAAGTAGTTCTTTATTATAAAAGCCTGCTATCTACTTACCAAAAAGTGCCATGGTCTCGAATCCCTTCCATAAAGATTCCCAAAAGTGTCAGCGAGGCAAGAAGAAAACCTTTTGGGTTGATTTGTGAAAAAGAGGCATTGCCGATAAGATTGCTTGCCGACTTTGACAACTTATTCATCACTTGTTGGGGGTTCACTTTCCCTTACAAGCTTAGCTTGCCTAGTTCTTCTCCACATTCCTTACCATTAACCACATTTATTGGAAGCAATAATAACTATAGCTCACATCCAGAGACTAACATACTAAAAAGTATTATGTCAAAGATCCCGTGTCATTTACGTAGGAACCTTAGTAATCAATTCTACAGTTCTTTGTATAATCTGTTGTTCGATAATACTGCAAATATGAATGGCCACAATATCTTTAGGTCGAATGGTCGAGCGACGCGTGGCGAGGGTAATGAGTGCACCCTTTTGAATTTCAAAACTATTTAAAGGCCTCTTCGTCTCTAACTTACCATTTCTGCGCCTGCTTTTCATTTTCTTCTCCAAGTGTTGCGTCGTTTGTTCTTCTTTCGTCAGAGCCTCTGCTCTCTGTGCTCTTTCGTCACTCATGGCGCCTCGAGTAAGGGAGATTTCTTTCACCCTGACGCTTGGAAAGCTTGAGGAGATTCGGGAGCGATATCGGATCCCCGATTTTATAGCTATGATGATCCCGGGCTCGTATGATAGGGCGTGGTGCCCTCAGGATGGTTTCATTACCATGTACGAAGTCCACCTTAAAGCTGGGCTTATTCCCTGTGCTTGAGGAGCTGTACGACATCATGAGGGGGCTTGGAGTCCCCTTCGCCAGGCTTCAACTGAATGCCATCAGGTATTTGGTATCCTTGTGTGTTTTCTTTCGTTGCCACAACAAGCTGCTGAATGTCTTTACAGTCAAGGTTATGTTTCGTTTCACACATAACTTTGACTGGATCACAATGACTCATCGCCCGGACTTCTCTTTGATGTGCGGGAGGAACCCAGACTCCATGAAGTGGTGGAAGGATAAATTCTTCTTCCTGGGCATCTGGGAGAATTGGGCGGGCCATCCCCATTGCATGGAGAAAAATGGCCAGCCAGTGCTGCTCGGATCCTTCGAAGGAGGAGAGGGAGAACGTAAAGGAGTTCACAGACTTGGTGCTGGCCAACCTTGGGGGCTTTCATCTAAATAAGCGCAACGTCTGGCTTTCGACCGAGAGCTTTGATGAGGCCAAGTGGGGGCCACGGGCTGAGGCCTCCACCGTAAGACTTCCCGAGAAGTCCAAGAAGAAGAGACTGAGGAGGAAGGTGGAGTCTCCGAGGATTGAGGGTCCTTCTGACCACGAGGAGACGAGCCCTCCTGCAGAGACCTCAAAGCGTTATGCGGCCATTGTTGAGTTCCCTTCTTCTGATGATGATGAGGATGATTTTGACATCGAGGTCTCTGATGATGACAATTTTGACGTCGTCGTTTTGGATGATGAAGGCCCGATTGCTCCCCTCTTTAAAAGGTCAAAGACTGGTGTTTTACCAGGGTCTTAGGGAGCTAAAGGTCCTGTCCTTCCTTTTCCAGCCGATCCTCTCGGAGGATCTTTGGCAACGATCATGGAGATCTTGGAACTCCCGGACGCCCAATCTCTAAATGATGATCCCATTCCTGTAGTCCCCGTTGATTTTCCTTGTGACGTCTCCGATAGGATTAATCACCCTTCCGAGGACATAGGAGACGGGGACCACGCCGAGGATGCTGAGGGGGGAAAGATTGCTGAGATGGTCCGAGAGCTATCTGCGATCGAGGAGGTTGTCGTTGTTGGCATGGTGTCTTCTGATCCTTCTGATCCTCCCGTCGAAGTCCAGATTGCAGGCCCATCTGGGAGAGAGGTGGACGTCATGGGGGAGTCTTATGCCGAGGATGTTGTTATCGGGACAGGCTTCTTAGTGCCTTTTTTAGTTGAGGAGCTACTTCATAGGAGACACTTGCAGTGCCTGAGACTAGACCGCAGAAATTTGAGGCCCGTAGAGGACATGGCCCTGCGCACGATCCCTTCGCTTCTAAGGTAACTCACAGTTTTCTCGTTCTTCGCTTTTAAAGGACTTGGAGTGCCCTTGATGGATCAATTTGCCTTTTGTAGCTTCAGGATGCGGCTGGGAGCTTGAGTCAGTTAGCGGAAGAGGCCATCCGATTTTGCTCAGAGATGGTCTCGCTGAGGGCTACCGGGGAGGCTGCCCAACGGGCTGAAGCAAAACTGGTTGAGGTAGAGTTAAAACTGGCCTCTCTTGAAGATACCATCAACCTCCTTCGGCTTCAGCTAGGGCTTCTTCGTGACAGGGTCGTTTTCCAAGATAAGAGTCTGAGGACGTCCATACGACCCTTGAAGATTGCGTCGTTACTGGAAAGCAGATACTTGGAGGGCATTCGCATGTGTCGTCGAGTGATGCGGCTTTCTAATCCACGCTATCTTATGGCCGTCCTCGATCCCAAGAACGCCAGTGCCTTACGCAAAGAAGACTTATATGGCGTTGTTGGGGGGCACCTATTCGTGCCCTCTCAAGCAAGGCTCGAAGGTGAACCTTCTACTCCCGAGCGGTCAGGGCTGACGGGCCAGACATGGATTTCTGGAGTCCAAGAAGCTCATGGAGGAGGGAGTCATGAGGAGCTCCCTTGAATTGCTCTCTTTAGTTTCTTCTCTTTTGTTTGAACACTGTACAGGACATTGTTTTTATTAATAAAACTTGCTTCTCCCGAGTTGAAACCTTGGACTGTTTGCTCGGTCTGTACGAGTGCTTGTTGTTTTTGTGATGCTAAGTGATTCGTCCTTAGTCTTCATTGCCAGTCCTTCGGAAGATTATGTTATCTGTTGATTTCACGGATAGTCTAACATTGCACGAAGCATCTTGAGTTTTACCCTTTTTGGTCACTCGGATGGAATCGAGTTTTTAGTCATACGACATCTGGGGCTGCTCGGTCAGAGCCGAGTTTTTAGATATACGACCTCTGGAGCCGCTCGATCGGAGTCGAGTTTTTAGTTATACGACCTCTGGGGCCACTCGGTTGAAGCTGAGTTTTTAGTTATACGACCTCTGGGGTAGCACGGTCGGAGCTGAGTTTTTTCGTTATATGACCTCTGGGCCGCTCGGTCGGAGCCGAGTTTTTAGTTATACGACCTCTGCGGCCGCTCGGTTAGAGCCGAGTTTTTTTTGACTTGGGAGCTGTCTTGACGCTGATGATGAAAATGTGAGCGCATCAGGAGATCCTTTCATTCATGTAGGTGTGTTACATTAGGAGGCCTCCGGGGCCGTTTTGATCCCGCTCATTATATTAGCGCCTTGAGTCCTAGTTGATGCGTGCTTGAGCCTCGGCGTCTCTCTTGTTGCTCCCTTAGAATACGACCTCTGGGGCCGCTCAGTCGGATTCGAGTTTTAAGTTATACGACCTCTAAGACCGCTCGGTCAGAGCCAAAATTTTAGTTATACGACCTTTGGGGCCGCTTGGTCGGAGCCGAGTTTTTAGTTATACGACCTCTGGGGCCGTTCGATCGGATCATAGTTTTTAGTTATACGACCTTATGGGCCGCTCGATCAGAGCTGAATTTTTAGTTATACGGCCACTGGGGCCGCTCGATCGGAGTCAAGTTTTTAGTTATACGACCTCTGGGCCGCTCGGTCGGAGCCGAGTTTTAGTTATATGACCTCTGGGGCCGCTCGGTCAGAGCTGAGTTTTTAGTTATAAGACCTCTGGGGCCGCTCGATCGGAGCCGAGTTTTTAGTTATACGACCTCTGGAGCTGCTGGTCGGAGGCGAGTTTTTTGTTATACGACCTCGGGGGCCGATTGGTAGGAGCTGAGTTTTTAGTTATACGACCTCTGGGCCACTCGGTCGGAGTCGAGTTTTTAATTATACGACCTCTGCGGCCGCTCGGTCAGAGCCAAAAAATTTTTTTAACTTGGGAGCTATCTTGACGCTGATGAAGAAAATGTGAGCGCATCATGAGATCCTTTCATTCATGTAGGTGTGTTACATTGGGAGGCCTCCAGGGCCATTTTGATCCCTCTCATTATATTAGCGCCTTTAGTCCTAGTTGATGCGTGCTTGAGCTTCGGCGTCCCTCTTGTTGCTCCCTGAGAATACGACCTCTGTGGCCACTCGGTCAGAGCCGAGTTTTTAGTTATACGACCTCTGGAGCCGCTCGGTCGGAGCCAAGTTTTTTGTTATAGGACCTCTGGGGCCACTCGGTCAGAGCCGAGATTTTAGTTATACGACCTCTGGGTCTATTTGGTCGGTGCTGAGTTTTTAGTTATAGACCTCTGGGGCTGTTCGAATAGAGCCGAGTTTTTTTTGACTTGGGATCTATCTTTACGCTGATGAAGGAAATGTGAGCGCATCATGAGATCCTTTCATTCATGTAGATGTGTCAGATTGGGAGGCCTTAGGGGCCGTTTTGATCCCTCTCACTACTCCCTTGCCGGAAGTGGCCTTTCGATAGTTCAGTTTGGTGCTGGCCTTTCTGAAGTTGGCACGCGCAGCCCCCCAGTTGATGGTCAGGCACCTTCCGTGCTCATTATGGCTCTGCCTTTTGAGCGGCGCAATCGACTGCGTCTTGCAGTTTTGGGTTTGCGCGTGGGGTCGTGGCTGGAAGCGGTCGAGGTAGCCTTCCATTACCAGCCTTTTGACTTGACTGCCTGGACTATTCTGTAGCGGGGTGGAACCTTTTTAAGACTCTCGGGCTAGTCCCCCTGATCCTCATACTAGAGGGCCAGGGTTCTTGGACTTTTCTGTCGGGCGTCCATAGTTATTGTTAGTTCTTTGCGGTGTCCTTGAGTCTCTATTAGTGAAGGAGGCTTCTCGGGTTTGCTAGGCCAGTCTAGCGTATGAAGCTAGCTTGGGCTTTTGGGCCTCTTGGGCCGCTCGGTCCTTCTGGTCTGCGGATTTGCCTTTGGGCTTTTTATCTTGGGCCCTTTCTTTGGGCATAGCTTTATGGGCCCTTGTATTTGGACCTAACATAGCCCCCATGCAAAAGGGTTCGAGGTCCTCGATCGTTTGGCATGAAGTCGCCGCTCCTCTTTGAGGTTGGTCTCTTTCTGCATTAGTCTGTCCGCGCACGATGTCGTGGCTTAGAAAGGATGTTTTTTGATGAGGTAAGATTTTGACCATCCGCGTTCATCCTTAGGCCTTTTGTGGTGCTGGCCCGAGTCTTAGATGTCCTCGGAGGAAAGATGGTGCCAGGCTTGGGGGAGAATTGTCCTCGAACTTCCTTTGAGTCTGGGACCTCTCCAGCGCCGCCGTTTGGACTTCTGCTGGGCAATAAATGTTGAGTTGATGTGTTGACAGGCGCCTTGGGAAGGTAAGGCCACAATATCTTTAGGTCGAATGGTCGAGCAATGCATGGCGAGGGTAATGAGTGCGCCCTTTTGAATATCAAAACAATTTAAAGGCCTCTTCGTCTCTAACTTACCATTTCTGCGCCTGCTTTTCATTTTCTTCTCCAAGTGTTGCACCGTTTGTTCTTCTTTCGTCGGAGCCTCTGCTCTTCGTGCTCTTTTGTCGCTCATGGCGCCTCGAGTAAGGGAGATTGCTTCCACCTTGACGCTTGGCATGCTTGAGGAGATTCAGGAGCGATATCGGATCCCTGATTCTGTAGCTACGATGATCCCGGGCTCGTATGATAGGGTGTGGTGCCCTCAGGATGGTTTCATTACCGTGTACAAAGTCCACCTTAAAGTTGGGCTTCAATTCCCCGTGCCGGAGGAGCTGTATGACATCATGAGGGGGCTTGGAGTCCCCTTCGCCAGGCTTCAACCGAGTGCCATCAGGTATTTGGTATTATTGTGTGTTTTCTTTCGTTTCCACAACAAGCTGCTGAATGTCCTTACAGTCAAGGTTATGTTTCGATTCACACATAAGTTTGACTGGATCACAATGACTCCTCGCCCGGACTTCTCTTTGATGTGCGGGGGGAACCCAGACTCCACGAAGCGGTGGAAGGATAAATTCTTCTTCTTGGGTGTTCTGGAGAATTTGGCCATCCCTATTGTCTAGGGGGAAGTGGCGAGCCAGTACCGCTCGGATCCTTTGAGGGAGGAGAGGGAGAACGTAAAGGAGTTCACGGATTTGGTGCTGGCCAATCTCGGGGGCTTTCACTTGAATAAACGCAATGTCTGGCTCTCGCCCGAGAGCTTTGAGGAGGCCAAGTGGGGGCCATGGGCCAAGGCCTCCGCCGTAAGTCCTCCTGAGAGTCCAAGAAGAGACTGAGGAGGAAGGCAGAGTCTTTGAGGATTGAGGGTCCATCTGGCCGTGCGGAGATGAGCCGTTCAGCGGAGAGCTCAAAACGTCCAACGGCTATTGTTGAGTTCCCTTCTTCTGATGATGATGACGATGACTTTGACGTCGTGGTCTCTGATGACGATGATTTTGTCATTTCGGATGATGACGGTCCGATCGCTCCCCTCTTCAAGACGTCGAGGACTGATGCTTTACCGAGATCCCCGAGAGCTGAAGGTCCCATCCCCTTATTGTCGGCTGATCCTGTCGGAGGACCTTTGGCAACGATAGTGGAGATCGTGGAACTCTCGGACGCCCAATATCCCAATGATGATCTTACTCCTGGAGTCCCCATTGATTTGCCTTGTGACGTCTCGGACAGGGTTGATCACCCTTCCGAGGACATAGGAGATGGGGACTATGCCGAGGATGCTGAGATGTTCCGAGAACTGTCCGCGACCGAGGAGGTCATCTTCGTGGGCCTGGTGCCTTCTGATCCTTCCACCGAAGTCCAGATTGCAGGCTCATCAGGGCGAGAGGTGGACGCCCCGGGGGAGTCTTATGTCGAGGATGCTGATGTTGGGGCAGGCTCCTTAGCTCCTTTTTTAGCTGAGGAGCCTGCTTCTCAGGAAGCACTTGCAGTGCTTGAGAGTGGACCGTAGGGATCCGAGGCCCCCAGAGGACATGGCCCTGTGCACGATCCGTTTGTTTCTAAGGTAACCCATCATCCTCTCATTTTTTGCTTTTTGAAGGGCCTAGAGTGTTCTTGAAGGATTCGTTTGCCTTTCACAACTTCAGGATGCGGCTAGGAGCTTGAGTCAGTTGGCGGAAGAGGCCATCCGAGCCCGCTCGGAGATGGAGTCGCAGAGAGCTGCCAGGGAGGCCACCCAACGGGCTGAAGCGAAGCTGGCTGAGGTAGAGAGGAAAGTGGCCTCTCTGGAAGATACCGTCAAGCTCCTTCGGCTTCAGCTGGGACTTCTTCGTGACAGGATCGTTTTCCAAGACGAGAGGCTGAGGGCGTCCATATAGCCCTCAGAGATTGCGCCGTTATTAGAAGATAGATACTTGGAGAGCATTTGTATGTGTCGCCGAGTGATGTGGCTTTTCAATCCGTGCTTTCCTGTGGCCGTCCTCGATCCCAAGAACGCCAGTGCCTTGCACAAAGAAGACTTATATGGCATTGCTGGGTGGCGTCTCCCTGAGTCCTCTCGAGCAAGGTCCAAAGGTGAATCTTCTGCACCCGAGCAGTCGGGTCTAACGAACCAGGCAGGAATTTCTGGAGTCCAAGAGGCTCATGGAGGAGGAAGTCACGAGGAGCTCCCCTAACTTGCTGTCTTTTGTTTCTCATCTTTTTCTTTTTTTTGAACACTGTATAGGGCACCATTTTTATTAATAAAACTTACCTCTCCTGAGTTGTTTGTCCGGTCTGTACGAGTGCTTATTTTTTTGTGTGATGCTAAGTGATTCGTCCTTAGTCTTTATTGCTAGTCCTTTAAACAAATTGTGTTAACCTCTTGATTTCTTGGATCGTCTGATTTTGCATGAGTCTTCTTGAGCTTTAATTTCTTTGGGTACTCGGATGGAACCGAGTTTTTAGTTATACGACCTCTGTGGTCGCTCGGTCTGAGCTGAGGTTTTAGTTATACGACCTCTGGGGCCGCTCGATCTGAGCTGAGGTTTTAGTTACATGACCTCTGGGACCGCTCGGTCAGAGCCGAGTTTTTCCTTTAACTTAGGTGCTGCTTTGACACTGTTGAAGGGATCATGAGTGCGTCATGAGACCTTTTCATTAGTGTAGATGTGTTACATAGGGAGGCCTCAGGGGCCGTTTTGATCCCTCTCATTACATTAGTGCCCTGAGTCCTAGTCGACGCTTGCTTTGAGCCTTGGCATCTCTTCGGCTACTCCCCTTGAGAATCTTCGACCGGGGCCCTTTGATAGTCGCGCTTTGGGCCGCCCCTCTTAGAATACGACCTCTGGGGGCCGCTCGGTCAGAGCCGAGTTTTTGAAGTTATACGACCTCTGGGGCCGCTCGGTCAGAGCCGCGTTTTTGAAGTTATACGACCACTGGAGCTGCTCGGTCAGAGCAGAGTTTTTAAAGTTATACGACGTCTAGGGCCACTCGGTCAGAGCCGAGTTTTTGAAGTTATACGACCTCTGGGGCCGCTCTATTAGAGCCGAGTATTTAAAGTTATATGACCTCTGGGGCCGCTCGGTCAGAGCCGAGTTTTTAAAGTTATACGACTTCTGGGGCTGCTCGGTCAGAGCTAAGTTTTTGAAGTTATACGACCTCTGGGGTCACTCGATCAGAGCCGAGTTTTTGAAATTATACGATCTCTGGGGCCGCTCAGTCAGAGCCGAGTTTTTGAAGTTATACGGCCAATGAGGTCGCTCGATCATAGCCGAATTTTTTGCCTTTGACTTTGGAAGCTGCCTTGACGTTGACGAAGGAACACGAGGGTATCATGAGATCCTGTCATTCACGTAGGCGTGTTACATCGAGGAGTCTCCAGGGCTGTTTTGATCCCTCTCATTGCTCTTTCGTCGATTGCTGCCTTTCGACAACTCTATTATGTGCTGGGCTTTCTGAGATTGGCACGCGCAGCCCCCCAGTTGATGGTCAGGCGCCTTCCGTGCTCATTGTGGCTTTGCCTTTTAAGCGGTGCGACCAACTGCGTCATGCTATTTCGGATTTGCACCCCGATCATGGCAGGAAGCGGTTGAGGTATCCTTCCATTACCAGCCGCTCGACCTCCGTTTGGAGCATCCTGCAGTCCTCGGTGTCATTGCCGCGACTGCAGTGGTAATGGCAATACTCCCTTTGGTCACCTCCTTCGGGATTCTTCAAGGCCTTGGGCCATCTCAAGAACTTCTCATCTCGAATTTGTCTCAGGATGTTGGTGAGTGACTCAGTGAGGGGAGGTGGACCTGATGGCCCTTCTCCTCCAAGGACAGTTCGTTCAGGCTCATTTTGCCTAGACGGTCCTTGGGTCCTCAGCTGGGCGCTCACCCTTCTTCTTCCTTCCCCTGTCCTCGGGGGCAGGAGGTCTTCTCGATTTTTGGGCTGGCTTGTTTCGTCGGTCCTAGGCCCAAAAACTGTCTTCCAGAGCCTCTTGAGCCCCTTTTTCAACGGGGAATGGGCCAGGGATTTCTTTTTGTTGAGGTAGTCCCTCAACTTGCCTAGAGCTCGCCCAGCACGTCGCTCTTGGGAGGCTGCTGGGCGCGAACTCTCGGGGTATGTCCCCCTGGACTGTCCATCCACCTTCTCGCGAAGAGTATGGACGGCTCTCGAGAGGCTATTCACCCTCTTTACCAGCTTCCGTATGCTAGTATCGGGATGGCCACTCGCCACGCCACTGGATGGGAGGCACCTTTCGAAGGGTCTGAACTCCCTGGTGGACGTGCTGGCTTGTCTGCTCGCCATTTTGGGAGCACTGGTTGTTCTACGAGAGTAGGAAGCGTTGAACTTTTTGTCAATGCGTTCCCACAGACGATGCCAATGTTGCGTCTTGGATCCTGGGATCCGTGCAACACAAGTGTGTAGGGAGTGTAGAGAAGGTGAGATTTGGAACAAAGATTTTTACGTGAAAAAACGCCCTTCTGAATGATGAGAAAAAAATCACGAGACTCTAGGCCTGTTGAAATGCTTCACTATGTATGAAAGTCTTACAAAATAAAAGTTATGAACATTCCTTCATTGTCTCTTGCCTTATGTTTCTCTCCTTCAGAACTTTTCTCTCGTTGGGAAGTTGTGTCACCTTCGTTCCTTCTTGTTTTAAAGAGAGGAATAAGATTCAAGCGTCCAGCCAGAGTTTTTAACTTGAGTCGAGGTCGGAGTCCGAATTCTTTTTGAGGCAAGAGTCTTTGTTGGGTATTTATACGCAAAGTTGGCCGTTGGGATGAGGACACGTGGTAGCTGGCGAACGGCCAGGAGACTGCCACTAGTCCTGCTAAACATGCCAAATGCGTGAGGGATCGTCCATCCGCCTGGTTTTGTGTCAGAAGTAGTGACGTGTGCGGTGGGCACGCCGCTGGCACCTACTGGTAGGGCCTGAATGTGCCAGGTACGAAGGTCGTAGGCGTCAGTCCTGATTTGACCAAGCGTGCTCTGGGACCTGCAGATGCTGCAGGTTCCTTGAAAATTGGCAAAGTTGCTTAGCTGGCGCTCTCGGCCACGTATGAGATGCCCGCGTCTTTGTGCGACGTGTTTTGTTCCTTCGAGAGTTCGCGGTCTCGCTTGAGATAGGTAGTTCTCGGACATTGATTGTCCCTTGAAGAGCTTGAAGAATCTTTGGTTCCTTATGAAGGGTCATCGAATTCTTTCTTGACCTCTCGGACTTTTCTGTCGGGTATTCATAGTTACCGATAGTTCCTTGCGGTGAATAAGACTTCTCAGCTTTGCTTGGTTAGTCTAGTGTGTGAGGCTAACATGGGCCTTTTGGGGCTCTTGGGCCGCTCAATCCTTCTAGCCTGCGGATTTTCCTTTGGGCCTCTTGTCTTGGGCCCTTTCTTTGGGCCCAATTTTATGGGTCATTATATTGGGACCTAACAATATTTATATAAAAATTATCTAAACATATAAAATATTTTAAAACTTATAATATTTAAATTATAACATTACCTAACTATATATTTAAACTAGAAATTTTTAGACAATTAGTTATTAATTATATAAAAATATAATCTATTAAAATATTTTTTAAGCATAATATTAACTTAAAATAAAAAATATATATATTTATAAAAAAATCCTTTGGCTCCGTCACCAATAAACCGGCCTGGATATCGAGACCCACGGTGAAAAGACCGTTTGAAAATCACAACTCAAAAGAAGGTCACCATAGCCTAAGATTTGAGATCGCACAATCTAGGATTACCCGTCAAGGCATGGGTTGGCCCAACAACCTACCATAAACGGCCCCTTCAAGATGGCCCATGATCATTTTTCTGTGCACTGATAAAACTTGTTATAACTGATCAGTACAAACTTGACAAATATTTTAAGAATATTCACCCACAATTTATATGATTTATTTTTAAGTGGCAATTATCATATTAGGCGTCTCCCATAATCATGTCAAAAAAGGAATGAATCTTTTTTATTAATGATGGTTGTCATAATTGACACCTACGATCCCTATGACTGCCTGTCAAACTCGTATGGATAGCCTTCTGTCAGCCTAGGTGCTCAGTGGTATAAGCTCTATAAATACTCATTTACACTCACAAGTAGTGAGAGAACACTGAATCCACAGAAGAGAGTTACGAGAAGCAGACAGAAAATGGAGGAGTCCATCCCTCCATCCAGGAGGCCTTTCCTCCATCTAGGAGGTCCTTCCTTCATTCAGGAGCCGCTCTTTGTTTAGAGAATGCCCTCCATTTGGAAGTCCTACCCACTAGTCCTTCCCGGAGGAGGCCTGCCTTTGTTCAGGAGCCCCTCTCTGTTGAGGTGATACACTTTGTTCCGTAGCCAGGAATACTCCATCTCAAAGGCAAGAGCCATTTATTCGAGAGTCAGAAGCCCTTTGTTGATGAGCCAATCATTCATCCTGGAGCCGGGAACCCTTCGTCCAAGAGTCAACCCTTCATCTCATAGCTAGGAGCTCTCCATTCCGGAGCCAAAAGCCTTCCATCTAGGAACCAGGAGTCCTCTGTTCGAGAGCCAGGAGCCCTCCATATTGGAATCAGGAGTCGTTTGCTCGGGAGCCAGTCTTTCGTCCCAGGGTCAGGAGCCCATTGTCTAGAAGCCAACCCTCCGCTCAGGTGATCAGGATGCTGACCCATCGACGGAGTTTAGTCATCCGTTTCTAAGCTACCCCTCAATCAGAAGCATCTCTAAGCCCTCCTCAGTGGGGCGCACCTCTAAAGCACTCCTTGGTGGGACGCGTCTCTAAACCGCCCTTCAATCTAGTGCGCCTCTAAGCTGCTCCTTAACAGGGTCCATCTCTAAGTTGGCCCCTAACTAGACGCACCTCTAAGTCACCCCTTAGTCGAGCGTACCTATAAGCCGCCATCTACTCGGACGCACCTCTAAGCTCTCCCTCAGTCGGGCACACACATATACTCAATTTCCTACTACATGTATTCATGCATCTTCCTACATTTTTTCATCTTTCTATTATCATGGAAAGATATTTGACTTGAGTGTTAAAGGATATATCGATTAGCGAGCCCCATCAATCCTCTTATATCTTACTCTTAGTTGTATTACATATGGTCTAGATTCGAAGAAACGAGAATCGGATCGACTCCAATTCAATCCGACGCGAAGATCGAACAACTTTCTAATCCGTATATTAACCTAGATTTTAGGTTGCATCAAAATTATAATCCGATTTAAATTAAATATAATTAATTACTTTTATCCGTAATTATACTAAACTTAAATAATTAACTAGAAATAATATTTTAATTGTATTTATTTATAACATGAAAATACTTTAGTCAAATTCTATCTAATTTGACTTTTTTGTCCTTGGAATAACACGAAAGGGCATGCACGGCCAGGCATTGCCCGACAAAGGTCAAGGTCGTCTCTGCATCTAATTCATTTAAATAAAAAAACTAAATTAAATTAGTTTGGAATTTACTGTTTATTTATTTTAATTTATTATTTAGAAATTAATTTATTTCTTATAATGAGATTTAGGCAGTGCATATAACTCTTATAAAAAGAGATCTCGTTCTACAGTCAAATTATTACTACAATATAAGGTTTGAGCAATGTTAGAAAAGTATATTCACAAAATAATTTTAATGATGTGATGCCTTTTTATACGTATATATAAATATATTTTTATAAAAAAAAATAGGTAGATTAAACGTTACACCATCAAAAAAATATCATATGGGTGACTAAAAAATTTATATTCTGTTGAATACTGCAACATATGCCGTCCTTGTATAATTTATTTATAGACATCTCTCTGCAGGGGGTTTTTATTTTTTAAAAATTAAAAAAAAAAATCTTATAAGTAAAGAGAAATTACATATAAATTTTTATTAACGCAAGCAACTGGTTCCCCAATTTGGCTTCATTCAATCGACGACTTTACGTGGTCTAATGCATCCGAAAAGGGCAAAGGGTTATTTGTATTCATAAGACGCAATGTTTAAATCAACTTGGCGGTGCCGTTTTGCTAGACAGCTGGAACGCTTCGTTTGGTCAAATGCCAACTGTTCACTTATTTTTTGTTAAAGGTCCAGTTGAGTAGGAATCAGTCAGTAATGTCCATAGCTGGCTATTTTTTAATGAAGCTGTGTGCTGGATAGCAATACCCTCAATCATGTGCCTGTGAAGTAAAGATTCAACCTTATAACTTTAATTTTGCAACATAAAGAAATGATTT